>NW_027018659.1:2583124-2599661 GCF_013076305.1 Rhopilema esculentum
AAATCCAAGAAATTAGCTACCTGCACCCAATTTCATGAGTCCGCTTGCAACCCCCCCCCCCAAATAGAATTTGCCCCTTTATAACTGGAGAAATTGCCAAAATAGCATTAATGAGATAAAACGCTGAGCTTGACCTCATATAGCTAGAGCACTTAGGCATTCTACAAACATGACTCACGAAGTGGGGTGCTTGCAAGAAACCACAATTATACAGTTTATTGTCAGCCTAATTGCCATCGATACCCATTCTTAATATTTTCTGCCAACTTACTCATTCACTACCGGTCACAGTTTAAACAAATCAAAGCACTAAGAAAGACGAACGACGACTGCGAATTGAACGCCCAATTAAATGACTGGAAATAAAACCCTACTGTTTCATAGAGAAGCCACTATGTTTAAGCGGTATTCACAAGATATCTCGGATCTTGGGAAAACCTAAGCTTATTTCATTTTTTACAGTACACACTTCTTTTTCTATGCCTCAAAATTATTAAAAATATTTGATATTTATAGATGGACTGTAGGCAAAACTTAAAATGTCAATCAATCTAAAATATAACCAATTTTGAGTCTCTCTTTAAATATTCTCCTTTTAATGCAGGGATGGTTGTTAACAGGCTGTTGGCCTCCCGAGGGCCAACACAAGTACCAAATAAAGGAATTCTTTTAATATGCTGGAAATTTTAACTAACAACATTCCCATTAAAACTAATATTTTACCAGTAGCTTCTTCTTAAGCTTAGGAAGTCAAGAACTTTCTGAGTTAGCGAATTCGTCTTTGAATAATCACAATCCGATGTCATACTCCATAGACCATCACAGCTCAAAATGCATTGCTGCATTATTGGAAAAGGTTAGGCGGCATGGAAGGGGTGGGGGGGGGGGTCATTCGTACGCGCAGTTCCTTTAATAAAATCATCTAATTCAAAATACAAAAATAAAAAAAATCTATAAAAGTCCACACAATACTTCTTCAACCAATATACAAAAACCCTCATCATACAATTTAAGCAATACCATTATTATACCTCGATGTAAAAATCGACAAAATGTATCGACATACCCCGAATTAAGTATAAACGTCCCTTGGCGAAGTCCGTTGAGTCCTAAAATCTTTTCATAAATACATCTCGTGGATCTCTGATTCAGGTTTAATATATCCATGGGCAATAAGATTGTCCGGATCAATAAAATCAAACTTCGGAAAATTGCAACTGGTTCCGTAGTTTACCAATTGCATCGTCTATAGTGAGGCGATGTCCAAGCTTTTTAACTCCAAGTTCGGACAAATCGTCTTTGGACAAATCAGCTAGATGCAAACCTTGAATATCATTTTCTAAAAAACTAACTTTGTACTGCCCCATATTGATATAGTCCAGCCAAAAACCGACCTCTTCTGAATTCCATTCCGGGTACGGTTTATTAGAAATTGAGGCCGGTAGGTCACTTTTCACCCTACAAAAGAGGAAAAATATACAATTTTAAAGCGAAGTAAAGATTTTCATCTAAGATTTAAGTATAAAACAGACACTTTCCTACAAATTTTATAAACACTGAAAGACCTGGCCCACTAAAACTTCAACAAAGATGACTAACTCTAAAATTTCATACAATTTCATATATATTACGTATGCCACAAAAAAGGTAGGATAACTTTGTAAAAAAAGTCAAGTTCAATTTTCAAAAATAAAAAATTTTAAAAGACAGCCAGTGGGTGTACAAGCAAATTTTCAAAAATTCTTGCCATTCCAATTTAACATGGTTTCAAAAAAACATATCTCGCGGAAAGTGAAGAAAATTTTCGCGACAACGAATTGACTTGTCCCTTTGACCAAATGAGAATAGCATTTCAATAAAAACAGGCAGCGGAATTTTTTATTCAAGATAGTTGGAAAAGCAAGGGTCTTTATTCTAATTAAGAGGCGAAATAGATGAGCTGTTTCTTGAGAAATTGTAAATAAAGTAGGTCTAGGCATGAGGTTTGTGTACGAAAGCAGCAGTTTCAAAGGTTTAAAATCACGAATCTCTGCTTAAAAGCGCACGTCTTTAAGCGGGGTAACACGGCGTAATAAAGTAGCTTAAGCAAACAACAATTTTCTGCTTACTACATCATCCAGAAAACTATCAGAAAATTACAGAAATCTGAGAACAAAGAAGCAAAGAAAAGAAAAAAAGCTACCTTGGCGGTGAATACGGTGGTGGAGGATCCGCCGCCATATTTGTCATCACGGGCGCAGTCTGCAATGAAAAGCGATGTTTTTTAATAAAAAACGCAAAATCAATAAAATGGTTTAAATAAGGAAAAATTGCAGTAGCCTTTATAAGGCGTTCCTACTCTCTTGGAGGGGTGGGGGTAGCTGTTGTATAGATTATTCTAGAATCTACGGGTGTTGTATGGCTTTTGCTATAATTTGGGGGTTGCTATACTTTTCCACAACATGGGGGCTGTTAATAGTTCGTTTGAAACCCTGGGGTCAGTTTTAAGATTCACCCTTTGTTATAAGCTGCTATAGACAGCCTCCCAAAAGATGCCAAAAGTTCATGAAAATTGTTCAAAGATAAAAAACAAGTTGATTAAAAGGTATTATGTTGGTATCGAAAATGTGTTATCGTATTAGTGTTGCGTTGTTGGTTTTTTAGCAGCAAGAAAACCAAAGTTACGAAACAAATTTCTTTGTATGCAATGGCTTCCTTTAAAGTATTTATTTCCATTTTATATATCTTATATTGAAAAGAATGAATTAAATGGAAAGAGCTGATAAATGAAAAACATAAAGTTTTCACGATTGAAAAACATCACATGTTTTGTCTAACACGAATCATCAGAAAAAGTAGCTTGGTCGCAAAGGAAAACTCAACTTATTTGCCTTGAAAAAAACAAATCAAAACAACAGCGTTATAGGTTGCAAAGGATTGACTGACCTTTGAAATATCCTGTGGAAAGCTCTCCATGTTGTTCATGAACTCCGATGGTGGCGGGGGCAAAGGGCTCAGAGGTGGTTCTTGCGGTACACCATCCATGGAATCAAGATGGGGCCCTTCGTTGCTTTCATTGACAGAATTAGCAGACGCAAACATCAACGGCGGGGTTACTATATCCGACCTCGTTTCAGCCTGCGCAGCCAGCCTCGTTTCAGGTTGTTTTTGCTCTTGTGAAGAGGGCTCCGCAACGATAGAAGAACTGGAAGCATTAATACTTTCAGCTACGACATTCAGATCATCACAAGAGGCCCGAGATTGTGGTTTAGGCCTAATAGGAGGGGGCCCCTTGTTGCTAATATCTGCATTATGTTTTACTTGATCCTGAGCTGGTGCCTTGACACACGATTCTTTATTAACAGATTTCAATTTTACTCCTAGGAATCCCTTATCTATATTATGTTGATTCACAGAGGAAACAGTGCTTGGCCCCTGTGTCTTGGTTGTTGAGCCATTCTTTGCTATCTTCTCCGCCCGTCTAGCAACTGCATTAGCAAGTGCTGACGCAAGATCTGGAGGCTGTTCGCCGGGGGCTTGCCCTAAAACATCACTGACATCGATTCCGGAATCCTTCGATATCTGGGTGTCCAGACTCGAAGTACTACTTGCGGCGTAAAGATTATGATAGTCCGGATTTTTGCTATCTTTGGTTTGCAGAACTGTATCAGCACTAGACGATTTTGGTATACCTGAAGAGCGCACGGGTTCGTTTTCATTTATAACATGCAGACCCTGGTCTTTTCTCCTTTGAGCTACAGTTTCATCAATAGATAACTTTGAACTCCTGTTTCGCTGTTTACGAGCCTTGACAACGTTTCGTAACGCTAATGCGAAATCACTAGTTGGTTCATCTTCATCAGATGACTGGCTCTGTGGACCAGTTGGTTCTGAAGCTGTTCTAGTGGCAGGCGCGCGCGGTGGGTTTTCTACCGTTGCAGGCACTGATAGCGATCTGCTTGTTGAAGGATGCGTTTCTTCTGGTGGTGGTGGAGGTGGTGAGTACGACGGTGCTGCCGGGATCATTGTTGGCGGCGGCGGAAAAACATCACTCCCGGAGCTTTCCGTTCTGTCTCTTGCGTCAGGTTTCGTTACTGGATCCGCTTTTGCGACAAGTTTACGCTCTGAATCACCTCTTTGAAAAGATGGTTTTCTACCAACTCGACGCCAAGTTTCGAGAGTTGCTTCGTAACCTGGTGGCTGGGGACGAGCATTCGAATCTGAAGACGCTGTTTCGTCACTATTTTGACTCGAACTACGCGAAAACCGTCGTGGCAACGTTGCAAAATGCGAGGTATTGTTAACATTAGGAGTCGAGCATGCCGAATTCGACGAAACCGATCCTGAACGCTGACTAAGCCCTGTATTTTCTTCAAGCATACTCATCGAAACACCTTTCGTTTTACGAACAACGCCTTTCGATATTTCCTCGGTTCTTGTGTTATCTGGGTGCAACTTCAGAGCAGTGTCAGACCACATGCTTTTCACCGATCGTTTTCTTTGCACTTTTTTATCAAGCGTCATAACCGTGTCAACATTAGCCGGCAAAATATGACAGTCAGGCAATGAGCTGCCCCCACCTAAATGTCCAACTGTCATACTAGAGTACTGGGATCTTGGTGGGGGTGGGGGTGGTGTTTTCTTTGTATCTTTTTGGGGTAATTTCTCCTCGTTGTTTTTCGATTGGGTTGACTTACTCAATTTCGGAGAGGCGACCAGCAATTCAGGAGAAAATGACTGCGGCGTTACAGTAATAACTTTTAGTGACAATGCTTTACCAGTATTTGCGACTAACGAAACAACATACCCATGAGTTGCATTTGTGACGTCCTCGCCATTCACTTCCAAAACGAAGTCACCTGGTTTCAAACCTATCTTATCAGCTGTTCCACCTTTGTCCACCTCACCGATGTACTGCAAAGCAGGAAACTCCGGTGTCGGCGTGAACTCGATCCGTACAGCATGAGAGTTTGCGCCACGAAGCTGAAAACCAAAACCTTTATCTCCCTTTCTGAAATGCACTATCCTCGGCACTGCTAAGTCTAGCTTTGAAGGCTTCTCGAAGAGGCCCTTGTTACCTGATTTCTTACCAAACCATGTTCTATAATTTTCCTTCTTATTGGTCTTCTTCAACTCTTGTAAACATGCACTTGGAAACCAGCCTGTGCGTTCCTTAACCCGACCTTCCCAGAACCCCTGCTCGCCAATGAAAAGCACCTCCACAGAATCACCCTTTTCCAAAGCAAGTTCTCCAGGGGCCTGGGGTTGATAATCGACAACAGCTATAAACTGCCGTCCAGGTATACTTTGGTACAGGCGACTTTTCAGCTGTGATTTGGTACCTGGTGAAAGGTAATGAAACAAACATTAATTCCTTTTTTAATAAAACAAAATATATTCAAATACTCGTCCGCTTGAATTCATTGTTCTATATCTTAAAATAACGTTTCGTCTGTTTACAATGAGGGTCTTAATCGATAAGCTTTTGGGAGAGCTTTTCATAAATATATTATTATATTTTGATTATTTATCTGTTTGCCAACATATCTAAAATCCCGGAATGACGACGAAGAGATTTTATGCCCTCTCTCCCCAGTTCATTGTTGATATCTCTGCTACTAATAGAACGAATACCCACCAACTTTAGATAGGGAGGGGAAGGGGAGGGGTAGATGCTGGACTATACATTCACGCTAACGGGCCATGTTCAGGAGTTTCTCAACAGCTCTGCCCAAGATTGTAGGCTCCCTCTCCAAGATTTTTCCAAATTTTTTAGTTTTTTAACTGACAATGTTGGAAATTTGTTACCTACCAAACATTCATTTTGGGTCGAAGAAACTCAAAAAACACTGTTAATTATCTATATGATGAGTGGTTTTAATTTTTGTCACATAAATAAAAAATAAAAAAGGGAAATTTTTAGTGTGTTCTATCAAGAAATTTTTTTTAACAAATACTACTTTTTGAACCAAAGAACGGATTGATCAATGAAAAAAGCGTTGCTAAAAATAAATTGTTTCTTACTTGGGCCGGCTTTGATTGGGGCTGGAGCTTTTTTCGACATAGCACCAGTCGAAAACGTCCTACGGTCAACTTTCTTGTGCTTGTTTGTGCTCTCGTCATCGCTGTCAGAGAGGTCTGATGCAGAATCGTCGGTGTCTCCTGCCTTATGTTCGACCGCCAAGTTGTTGTTGGTAGTCTTTTTGGAACTCTTTAAAAACATGGCGTCTTTACTGGCCTTTTGCTGATCCAATTCAACCCTACTGGAAACGGTAGCGCTGCGGGGAAGCTCTTTGTGTTCCGGCACCGTTTCGTGGGTGCTGGAGATCTGTTGTGATGGATGTGCGGTGCGCACCCTCCGCCGACGGCTGTAAACGGGCTTTTCTTGGAACGGTGTTACTTGATTGTTGTCAAACTCCTCAATCAAAGTAGCAATTTCGTGATTTCCGGACAATATCGCATTTTCGTATGCGCTTTGATTGGCGTAGTTAAGAACTGTCCGGTCTGCACCACGAAAAAGAAGAATCCGGGCACAGTTCAATTGATTTCCAATAGCACAAATATGAAGTGGAGTATTACCTGTGGCTGTTCGACAATTCAAATTTGCACGGTAAAAAATCAGATGCTCAAGATGCTTATCGAGGCCCTTCCTGCAAGCTAAATGGATCTCTTGTGTGCCTTGATGGTCGCATGCTCCGAGAATAGAGCGCTCATTAAGAAGAAGCTCACAGCAATGATCTGTAGCAGCTGACAAAATACCATGCCAAAGTGCAGTTAAGCCCTGTAATGAGAGGAATTAAATTAACGCTTTGAAATTCGGACATGAACTGATTGGTTACGGTCATTTTAATAATAATAAGGAACAATTCGCGACGCACGCTGTATTCCGATCTACTTAATAAACATAACTCGAGTTTCTCGTACATGCACATAGATAATTAGATACTGTATTTACTGTTGCAGTGTTCAAAATTAGCAAAATTTCAGGAAAGTTAGAGCCTGTGAGATGATTGAATAAAATAAACGGAAACCATGCTTCGTTCAGGGACACAGGAAGGTACTTATTACTCTTAAAAACGTAGGTCGTTCTTCTTGAGAGAATTAACTGTATAGAAGAACAGGAAAATTTGGTGGCTTTTCCTACTAAATTTATTCAGCCTTGCATAGGATTAACACGATTTTTCTTCTGGTTACGATAATGAAACAAAGATCGTTTTCATTTAGCAAAGAAGGAGAGAACCAGACCCATTATAGCCTGAACATGCATTTTTGATCTTCAATTACTTTTAATCAAAGATAACAAGACTAAAAACAGATGTAAGAACAGACTAACGGGATAAGGGTCTTGGGCCTTTGAACATTGATGTAACCCCGAAAAGACGTTAACTAGTTTTTGGCGTTAATTTAGAGAACTCATACTGGATTTCCTCAAACTTTAGAAAAAGGAAATCCTTAAAATAAGATTAAGTTAAGTGTAATGGCACCAGGGACAAGGTAACGAGAATCGCCTTAGGGATATAAAAAATTTGAATTGAAGAAAAGGCGACAAAAAACGGATAATGATAAAAACCAGTAGAGTACGTTGGCCTTCACAATAAGGGAGGGTCGAGAGACATTAAAAGAAGAACATATCGAAGAAGAACAAATGCAACTCTCAATTGTCCCTCCATCCTCTCTGGTCTGTCGATATTGGTTGATGATGATTTTATCAACTAACTAAAGGTTTTCCATACCACCCAGTGGCGGTGCCAGCTACTGCAAGGCGAGAGGGTGAGCGATCTTAAGGGTGAGATGGTAAACTTTCAGATGACGCCATTTTTGCATCGTTTAGTGCTTTATACTTTTTGCATCGTTTAGTTCTAATGCTTTTTACTAAGGTAAACCTTGAAAAAAATATCTTACGCCTACCTGATGCAATTATATCAATTTTCAAAAGAATTGTGTGGAACATAATTTTGACAAAAGTGCAGGAGGGGGGCTTATTACCTGCGCACCTCCCCTGGCGCCACCCACTGTGCCAGCTGGTGAAAAAAGGGGCAAGACCTTTCTTTATACCCTTGACAGACTATAACATCAACAAGCTATGTTTTCTTTCGAAATGGAGGTTAGTAATTTTGTTATAGTTTCATTCTAAATGATTCCTGGCAACTAGCGTTAACACTGTAACCACTAACACTGTTTTGGTGGGGGATTGTGGATTCGGATACTTTCAGCGACAATTGGAGAATTATATTGTGGCTTACGAAAGAGCTTGTGCCCCCGTAAGACTTTAAACCTCTTGAAGTTAGCATAAACTTAAAAGGGGTGTACCGAGGGACAGGCAAGGGGACACAACCAAAAGAAGCTCCCTAACAGTAATTTTTGTTAAATAAGTACTTGAACTATGTGAGTTTTAAGGAGGGATAAAGGCATTTGAAATAAGACAAATGTCACCAAGAAAGTCGTTATAAGCTGATATCAACGATCAAGCTTTGCTTTTAGGATCAAAGAATTCAACAGTGTGAAACATAAGATTTAAATCTAATCCGCTTTCAGATTAATTCAAATCAGATCGAAAAACTGATGCAAAATCCAAAACTTTAAAGCTATTAAGGTTTGGAAAGAAACAACTGTCACGGTTTAGATAAGGGGTCTTGGGAAAATGAAGGAAGAAAAGGTCGGGGATCGAATTTAGAGAAGTTTATGCAAGGTTGACTGGCGCAATGATTGACAAAACTTTCAGGAAAAGCAATGTCAGTATTGGGTAAAGGTGGTTAAAATATTGGGAAACAAGACAATTTTCGTTTGCTGGCATCCGAGTTTGGGGCAAAGTTGTTCAATAACACATTTTAAAATAGCCCATTCCTAGGTGAAAAACATCTCGGCATAAATTTTTGTTACGAAAATTAGCAAACTTATGGCGATAAATTTCTAGGCCTAAAAACTAGTACAAATTCTTAATAAACACATGCTACTGGGAACGGCAGTGCTTGAGAGGTTGGAAGAATAAATATGATTTGTAAATATAAACCAATTCGAGGTGGCAAAAACCCAGTTGAGCACATACATTGTTCTTGATTTTATTATGAATAGACATTTGATGTTAGAATGCGAGTCATGATTAAAGGAAGGGTGGGATGAAGGCGACAATGAAAAACAAGCAAAGAATGAAGGATAGGTCTATTATAAAGATAGAAAGCATGAAATAAACTTAATCATAAAGGGAGGAAATTCATAAATGAGGGTCCCCCGTGTTTGTTATCAAACGGTTTATTGTTACTTATGAAAGGTCCTATGAATGCCTTAGGTTAATTTGGTCGGAAAACCTCCCGTGAAAATAATTTTCTGTATAAAATGACTCAGTAAAAACAATTGAAAAGCACCTAGGGTTTCTGCAGTTTTTTAGAATAGTTCTTATTGAACTTTGGTGAGTTGCCAGCAGTTTGTAAGGATTATGAAGACGCTGGCTGGACTCTACAAACCTGATTAGTCTTTCCGGATAAAATAAAGGCAGAGCAAAATGGGTTTTCAAAATCTGAGTTGGAAATCAGAGCTCTGACGTAATCAAAATCCCATAATGCATTGTTTGGTCACTGGACAACGATGGTATCCTACAGAGGGCGAGGAGGGGGGATTGTTCGACAAGACTTTACACGAAAGGATATATCTGTTGTTAATGTCGTGAAATGAAGAGCTCAAGCATGGGTATCTCTGCATGAGGCACAGTTACCCCCCAGAAGATAAAACAATAGAACAACCAATCCCCATTTCGTGACGAAGAGGAAAGCCCATAAAACGTAGCGGGTAGAAGCACCATTGAAAATATTGTTGGGAGTTGACCGAGCGAAACTCTTCTAATGTGTAAGCAGTGGCGTAGCGTGACCTTTCTCGCTGGAGGGGTGGGGGAGGGTGTAAAAGATGCAAAACCATATTTTACCAACAGAAATTATTTGTTACATTTGACATAAAATTATTTTGTTATAGATGTAATTCTAACGACGAGTTCTCAGAAAGTTGGGGGGCGTGACACCCCCCCCCCCGCACGCTACGCCCCTGTGTGTAAGGCAACCCTCTGTCTTGGCGTCAAATACTTTTGGCAATGAATTTGACGATTTTGCCCTTTAGAATGGCAAAGAAATTAAGATGAATCAACATGACATGGCGGAAGAGGTCCTTGAGAAAAGCTGTTGCTTGAGGTCCAAAATATGTTACTACGTTAGCTCAGAACTATCAAGCGGTGAACAAAATAGTTCGATTGATTGTCTCTAAGATATTCGGTAAAAGTATTTCAAATTAACAAATTTTCATAAAAAGCAACAATAGAATTAAAAGAGGGATTTAATCTTACCTTGGCATCTTTGTAGTTTGGAGAGGCACCAAGATCCAAAAGAAACTGAAAAGAAATAGAAAATCTTAATTTTTGACCAAAATAGGCACTATATTTTCAAGGTGTCTGAATTGTTCTTGAACATCAAGATAGGAAAAAAATTGAAAATTACTTCAACGAGACATGGGCGAGTACATTTGTGATACTTGAAGAAAACTGCCTTAGTTACTTTCTCGATTTTTCGACACAGCGTTGAGAGAAATAAAATCAATTCAAACATGTTTCGGTTTCTACCTACCGAAAACTTTCAGACGCTAAAAGCGCAATACAAAACAAAGAAATTACCGAGAAAATTAGCAACGGCGTGGGTTCCTTCTTATACTTTCATGTGGGTGCTTTGTTGACGAAAACGAGCCAGATATCTGATATATAATAGAGTCTCGATATTTCTTCTTGCATGACCCTTAATAGTTTGTCCGTCGTGCTTTGGTTTGCAAAGTGACACTAGACGTTGATAAAGGACCACTTAAAACAATCTTGTCTTAATTCTGAATGAAATATCACTGCTCCGAGGTCGTTAACTTCCTCAAGGATATCCTTAAGAATTTAAAAGTCTGTTTGTATGGCGAAAAAGAATGTTTACCTTTATTAGACAAGACTTGAAAAGATGGAAGGAAGTCTCACGTTTTCCGATAAATGCTTGTGGCTATCACGCAAAGTAGCTAGCTCTGGGATTCTATCAAATTTTGAGGAAATCAAATAAAGTTTTGCATTGAATTAATTCGTGTGAAATTCACTACCACTTTATGTCACACATGAACGAGGCATTTCAATTAACAGTCTCGTTTGAGAGATTATTTGCAATGTCTATTTATAGAACTCTGGAGGGTGCTACACAAAGAAAATGTAACAAATGAAACAAATAGCTAAGAACGTTTCAATAAAATTTAAAAAATGGAATTAGCAAAAACTTTACGTGTGGCTCCACCTGGATGAATTCATACCAGTGCGAGCAAGGTATTCGAATAAGACGTTATAAGGAGGGTATTGACAGTGGGGTGGGGAGTGGAGAATGGGAAGCAGTCACACGTAAATCTTATGGGGGAAATTATGGCTCTTCTGGCTTTTCTGGGGCGTTCTACGTTCTACGTCGTCCTTTAATTTATTTGCCATTGTTTTCAAGAGAGATAAAGATAAATTCATACGTTTTTGTGGATAAAATACATTTTGGGCGCCATGTCCCGAGTCTGGGTAGGATTTTTTGTACTTTTTAGAAAAAAAGTACCAAGGATTTAAAAATGGAGTTTCTTCTTTATCCAGCGAATAATTTGGCATCTTCTTCATTACTCGTTTGACAAGAATTTATTTTCAAAACAAAATAAAAACCTACGCGTGCCTCTAAAAACCTAGGAATCTTTTTCATTGCGGTTGTAAAATTGTTCACAATGTAAAGAGCTTTGTCTTAACTTTCGCGTCCGTGGGTGGTACATAATAAATAAGTTAACAAGCAGGTTCCTTCAAGAATGCCTTTTGCTATAAAATCTTGGCGGCTATTGTAACCAACACAGCACTGATAGAAATACTGAAGCAAAGAGTAATTGTGTCAGTAGGTCAACCGGGTCGCAAGAAGATTCGAGAAGTAAACAATGAAATTTCACAAACAAAAACATTTGACATTTCGCAGATAAAGGTGCGGACCTGTAACGAAGATAGAAAGAAAAGAGAGGGCTGATGTAAAACTGTGTGCCGGGAGGGAGTGTGAGTTTGGTGTGAACAGGCGCATTTGTTACCTTTACCAATCATTTATTATTGTCAGTGCTCTTACGTTCGGTTATGAAACTGCTACTGCAGTTATTCTTGATGCCTAAACGAGGACCTTGCAGCAAAAATATTTTGACAAATACAATGTCACAGAGGTCGAGAAGGGGGGATAGGCCTACGAGGTCATGCACTTCCTGTAAGATAAATTGTAAATACTTGATTAAGCATATCTTTTGTCTTAAGCCTCCCAAGAATAAGGTAAGGCCCATGTATCTTTTCCAGTCTCAGTCTTAGGTTTTTATAACACCATACTGGTATATAGTGCCAAGCAAAGCACGTGCACTGCTTACAGTAGCTGGCCTTTCGCCACGCCTACTTTCTATCATACTTTGCATGTTACCAATGCATTACAGCAGTTTTCAAAGAAAATCGCACGTTAGCTGCCCCTAATGTCGCCTGGCCACATGTTCCTTTTGCACATGAATAGAACGTCTTGCTTTTCACACAATCAGATGTAGCCATCTATATATCCTTATTCTCGCTTACTGTTGGATTTGACACTGAATGTGAGATTTGTTAAAGAATAGGAGTAGCGTATCCTCTTAGAAGTTAGGCCACTATAAAATAGTAACTATAAAAACGAACTATAGATGGCTAAAAATAATAAGGAAGGACCAGCAAAATTATTAAAGATTACGGGAAAAATGACCGGGAGAAAAGGTTTGAGAAAGAGAGTGAATGGGGAGGTCTGAATGTGAAAAAGAGGCAATATCAGTATTCTCAATGTAGAGGAATGATGATGTGTAAATGTAGCCTCAATTGGAAACCCTAGATACGCCATGGCTTTTGCCCCTGTATCACATCAACGAAGAGGCCCCTTGCTTTTATTAACCTCATAGTTTTTACAGGTGAGAAATTTTGATTGAAGCAAAAAATAGATGAAAGCGTTCATTTGATCGGCAGATAAAAAATTCCAGCAGGTGAAATGCCGCGGATGTTGCTGAATTGGTTATGCTGCATTGGCAAACAGGATTGAATCATGTTGACATTGCTCTTACCTATAGAAAACATTGGAAATCCTCGAGATTGGCAACCTATCGTAAAACGATCGCTCACTCAATGAAGAAAGAAACAACGAGCTTGTGTCTAGATGCTGAATAAGCAAGCGAGTTACTTGGCTTATGAAAGTTTTATCGACTCAGAATTTTATATTTCGCAAACTATATTGAATACGGGTTATATTTGACTGCAAGGGCAGGTATTTAAATGATCCATGTTGCGATTGAAATTTCAACGATACGTAGGGAAATCATTCAAATAAGTATTGAAATTTCCACATGCCTGAAGTAGAATTAAGGTTAATCCAAGATTTCTATTAGCCGAAAAGATACAATACTTACTCAACAAGGAATCAAATCGCAATTTTCATCTGCTTGGAGGCCGGATTTTAGATTGTCAAAAGATCGATAAAAGTAGCACAGTACTATCACTAGT
This sequence comes from Rhopilema esculentum, assembly GCF_013076305.1. Next base: position 2,596,665 of record NW_027018659.1, read on the forward strand.
TTTGCACAACTTACTGCCAAACATCACTTTCAGCGTATGCCTAGGCCATGATCATAGAGAATTAAGCGACTGAGCCGCATTTCAATTCACAATAATAAAAAATTCAAATCTGAGTACGAATCTAGAAATAAGAGATTAATTATTCATATGTCTGTAGTCTCTGAATACACGCAAGTCTACAGTGCTCCTGCAGAGTGGTCATGCGCTGGCCTAAACGGAACTACGGCACCACAGCCACCCACACTTGACAATAGCGTAACCAACGTTTTTGGCGTAATGAAACTGAATGGAACGTACTTCAAACGTTGAACGATTCAATTCCTTTCATTTTCTGCTGCAATGGTTTTAACACAAGATCAATAGCCTCGTCATTGCTTACGAAAGCTAAAGACGGTTCAGAGAATTCAGCATATTTATTTCCTTCTCTTCTTCGGCCTTTTGAGGAAAAAAATTTGCATATCTGATAACTTCATAGAAAGCTCCATAAAACGTTAAAAAATTATTTAAGTAATGGGAGGAATTGACTGGATGACAGTGAAAGGAAAAGAGAGTAATTTCACAAAAATGATGTTTCAGTGCTGCGCAGTATCCAAAATGAGGACTGGACTTACTGAGGAGTAAATAAGGAGGCTTAACAACTATTTGTTTCATATTTGTTTTATAACTCTATTCAGTGCTTGAGAATATAAACAATTTATTTCTATTTCACATTTCGTCAGTTTTCTTCTGTGTTTAAGCCCACATAAACATTCAAAAGTTCACAGAATTTTCGTCAACTATTAAAACACTCACAATAAATTTCCCGCGCAAATGTCATTGTGCTTGAGATTAGGAAATGAAAGCTGTGTCTATTAACATAATATTATGTGTTTTTATGGAAAATAACGGTAATAAAAGACCGAATATAAATAATTAAAATGTGATGATAGCAAGAAGCATTTGCACTGATGCTGATGCCATCATTAACAAAATGCTTATTTACACAAAAACCCAAAAAGATAAAAGATCGCTAATTGTCAAGTTTCTACTTCAGTTAAGTCTGTTAGTTGTTAACAAAGTGTCTTAATATAATAGTTTCTACATATACATAATAGTTTTCGCGAAAAAAAGATCATAAAAATGTCTCAATTTTCTTGCTGTCTGGCCTTTTCCCATTCATTATTTCTTAGCAATAGCCGGGACTAAATTAACGCTATGTTTTATATTTGATTCTCGATTGATTGGTATGAACTTTTAGATTTAAAGGTGGTTGCCTCTTGAAGAAACTAGCCTTGTAAAACTGATTTTTTAATGGAATATGCCAATGGTTTCGAAAAAGGACCCATGTGAGGAGTCGACAGGAATTTTCCAAGGGGATGTGTTGTCTGAAATTATGTAGAAAACTGAGTTTCAGAGCCCGAGCTATAATAGAAGATATCCTAGATATTATAACGGAAGAGAGGGGGGCCAGAAAGATCCTGTGCACCGCACATGGCTAAAATTTCGAAACCATCGGTTTTATAAATCCTTCATCCTGTTTATATTTCTAAGAAAAAACATATGCATGGGTACCGTGAAGTCACTTCTTTGTTTCTATCGTTTATATAAACCATTGCGATTTCTAACAAACTGCTTGCATAGTAACGATCGATTGTTTTGTTCAATTTGAATAAAACAAACCTTAGTGGTTCTTAATTTTGTAGAGTAAAGGTTTCTATTCGGAAAACACGAAGAAAACAAGCAGGTAGGGCACGATGTACTGCACGCCAATTTAAGTGTAGAAGTCCCAAGAATTTCGGGGGGGGGGGGGATTCTTAAAAGTGTAAATTGTGGGGTAGCGTCAATCTATGGTCTATCTAACTTAAACTAAAATCATGTTTTCAAATCTCAGTAAAAATATGCCAAGTGTGATGTTGTTCGCAGTACCTGAAAACAAACCTTTTTGGCCAGCTCTCCCCTTTATAATCGAGAAAAAATTCTCGGAAAAAAACATCTTTTTTTAAGCGAGAAAAGTCTGAGCTCATATCAAAGAAATGATAGAAAAAGTTGTTTGCGTTTCAACCTACCAATCCAATCGATTAAAACTGCGATAAATATCTCTGTTAATCGGAGAACCAAGAAGCACACCAGTCTAGAAGAAATGCGATCACTGAATCCGTTGCTATTTAGAGCTTGACTAACGACTTCAATAACACACGCCAGACCACGAAACCAACTGCAGATTCAGTTTCGAGAGAAGGATCTCATATCTTGATTCCCGTTGGCGAAAATTCGTCCGACAGCATGTTATTTCCTCTGCATTTCTCTATCGACTTTACAACCATTGTATATGCTCGTATCAACTTCAACAACACGATACAAAAGAGATTCACGTTAACAATACGCTCTTTTCTCGTGTGATTTCAAAAGAAGTCAATGGAGATTGGCCTTTGTGACGCGATTTTTTGCATGAACGATTTCATGGGAAATGAAAAATAACTTGCTTTTGAAGATATAAATTGGAAATCATTTAGAGGAGGGCACTGTAGAAGAAGCATATATTGATCAAGTTTCAAAATAGAAATTTTGCGGGTGCAGATTTGGAACAGCTTCTAATGGGGACATGTTCGAACCCATTTCACATTACTTAATTTTTAGCAAACTGCCGTAGGTCATAGGTAAATAACAATTTGTGAATGATCATATTTCAGTCTTTTGAAACACGCGCGAAACTTTGGAACCCCAACTCCAGTTTTCCCGGGAAATCAACCGAGTGGCAAATCACTCGATGGAAATCTCGTACACCTGCGGTAGGAATATCATTGCTTTATTGGAAAATCCGTAGAAATCCTGTTATCTAGGTCGAATTCTCGCACGCTTTTGCCAAGATTGAATTGCCCCTCGAACCAGGCATTCCCTTTTCTCGCTGGGAATTTTGTTGTTTTAGAATATTACGATGTATGATACCGTAAATCCTCGAATTAGCCCCCTGGGGGCTTTTATTTTTTTGATATTTTTGGATGGGGGCCTATTCGTGGG
>NW_027018659.1:2599684-2842034 GCF_013076305.1 Rhopilema esculentum
GGGGGGGGGGTTGCTTATACGAGGGGGGAATTATAAAATTATTTTAGATATTAAGAAAACATTATTGGAAGACCTCTTAGGTAGGAATTTCTTTACGATAATTTAAAGTAATTAATATCAAAGTATGAATTTGTTGTGACAATTCAATAAAACGCCATATAGGCAACCTCAGATGGCAACAATCATCAAATGGAGGGGTCCAACTCAAGAATTTACGGTTGCAGTGGGGCTTATTCGAGGGGGGGGGGGTCTTATCGACTAGTAGTAAAATTCCTAAAAAAGAAATGAACTATATAAAAATTCAAAGCAAATCGCTCGGTGATTCAAGTAGTTTTGGCAAGCATTGAAAATCTGTTAAAGTACAGCAGTGTCTAGCAGAACAGAAACAAAAATGCCATAGTCAAGGAAACAGAAGCTCTAAAACTAACGTGCTATTCTAAATACGGTAGCAACGTAATCTTTGTGTTATTTGACTGGATATTGTGGTTTCTGCCTTTCAAAGGAACTCTCTTTCGGGTGTCACAATTTCCTAGTGTCGAGGTCTGGGCTGATTGCAGGGCGAGCACAAAGAAAACTGACTGTGATGTCAGAGGTTCAAAGGCGGGCAAGGACAAAATTAATCATGCCAGTGCCCTCCCTAAGGTTAAGACACGCTTTTGTCGGTAAATTTGCTTGCTTTTGTGGGTATTGCCCCCCCCCCATCTGAAAAATGAATTTCCGCCATTGCTCCCTGCCCCGAAGAGAGAATCGCCTTCTAAAGTGTTGAGGAGGTTGACAAAAATCCCCCTAGGCCAGTCACCAAAGGGACGTGAAAAATAGAAACGTTAAATTCCAATAACGCCCTGGCAAACAAATTTGAAAGGTAAGGGGAGACAGCTTGGCTAAACAGATTTGTGAGTCATCGAACACAATTCAAACGTTTATGGGACGGTTCTTTACCACATCGGGAACCCGAGGTTGTGACGCAAACATGTCTCTTTCATTAAAAACATTGTGGCCTGACCAATCAAATTAATTATATTTACAAATTAATCCATTCATAGTAACCCTGTTGCCTAGTTCCAACCACCGATCCAAAGGATAAAGATTACCAAGTTGGATTCGTTTCCTCGGCAGTATTTGGCTTTTCCGTGAAAACATATTTGTTTATGAGACAACTGAACAGAACGACTTGCAAAACTTTTATTGGTATTATTTAAAATAAAGTCCTAAGAAGAAGGTTATACCTACTATAAAGCAAATAGGGCCTAAGCAAAAGCAGATTAAAATCGTGATACATAATAATGTCGGGACCTGGCTGTTGAAGTGATGGGACCTGGTGGTAGGAAAGAGTCCAGGGCCTAAACGGGAAACTTTCAAGAGTGCTAGACTCGCTGGAGGGCTTCAAAAATCAAAATGGTCTAATTTTCTACGTTTTTATAGTAATCAAACATTTACTCTCTCTTGATTTCAATTCAACTAGGTTGGGACATTAACAAGAGAGAGTGAAGTATAGGCTCGAAATAAAAACATTGAACGGTTCAATACTGATTGTAACAACAGGGACCACGGGACATATATTTGGTTCATAGAGTTTACAGACTGGAACACGATGTTATTTTACAGCATGTATCCCCCCTTTCCCTATGAAAAAATTTAACACAGCACAAAACTTAAAAAGTAATTTATTACAGAGAGATAGAATTAATCGCTGGTCCTTTCGAGAAAAACAAACTGAAGCATAGCAAAATCAGACTCATGGCAATATATTTGTCGTGACCTTTCTTGAAAGGGCGGCAAATGAGTGCAAATAGTTGTTATATTTGAAAACACATTATTATAATGACTGCATTGTCCCAATTAAAGAAAATTATCCAGATATCAGTGTTGTATTGAACTGCAAAAACAAAAACAATATCGTTCCTAATTTCTTGACACGAAAAACAACTACACACGGGATAAGTAATGTGCGAATTTTAACTATTGAACTGAATTAGTTGATTGTCTTCTTATTATGCAATCGATGCATACAAAACAACCATTCAGATCCTTGTAATGAGAAGAAAAATGCCGGAGACTGGTATGGCCTGACTTTCTCCGTCAGCACTAGGGGACTGGTAATGAGGATTTCAAGAAGGCTAATAGCCTTCCCCCTTAAAAATTGTAATCAAACTTTAGCAAATCACAAATGAAAATGTTTGACAAATTTGCACTTAAATTGCGTTAAAAATAAAATACCTTTAATCACAATTTTCACAATTATATAGCACTTCTCTCTCAAAACTACATGGCCCATTTTCTTAGAGCGAGATAAACGACAGGCCTATTTGACCGAACCGACCAGTCTCTTTTGAGTAGGCCAGTCTCTGGACAGTTCAATAGTTTTAAGGCACACTCACGGTGAACAGAGTTAGGAATTGAGAACTTAAGATATAAGGGCGCTTTTTCTAATAGAAAAAGTCTCAAATATTCGAAATCTGTTTAAAACCCTTGCATGACCTTCTTCACAAGCTAAAACAAAATCCTATTCCTTATCTAGCAGCAGACGATCTTAATATAGTAGGGACTTACAAATACAGTACACAAATGCATTTTAAAAAGATCAAAGTCGGAAGGATCAATAAAGGGCTTGTTCAGTTTCGTGTCTCGAGGTTTGGTGACATTTTGTTTAAAACACAAGTAGCCTGGTTAATAAACTCTCTTAATAATTTATGCTCATAATAATCGTATTTTGAGCTTACTAATTTTCGTGATGTAAACAACCTAACGGCAGATTTGTGGATTTAATTTGACGCTCTAAAGACTGACGTGATGAATAGTGTGGCAGGCAACTTTTTGCATTTCTTGAGTACGACGAGTATCATTCAAGGTTGCATCGAATTTGCAAAACGTTTGCTGATTATCACGCCCGACGTAACTTGATACACAAAAACAAAAGTTGCCCTTATGTTTTGAAAGATGTATCTTTATCTAATTATCATAGTAGTATGCAAAGATGAGTATAGGTTTTTCAGAAAACGAAAAATTGTATAGGTTTAGCACAGCAAGCGCAATAACACGCCACACTTTACGGAAACCCCACAATGTTTGTAGTAAGCAATATTCAACTATATTTTTAACACCTTGGGTACCCTTCTATCAGTCCTTTAGTACTACTGTTTGCGATTTGTGACGGCCAATGGGCAGCCATGCCCTAGGTAGCCAGCCAACACTCAACAAATATCACGTACACCTTTGGGGAAAATCCTTTTGTTTTCGAGAAAAATCCTTCGAGAAAATGATCCCAGTTCATTTTTCTTAGTTCATTTTTTTGTGCTTTATTCCTGAGCAGTTTATGCTAGTTTGGAGAAGGTTTTCGCCCGGTTTTCGAGAACTGCTGGACAATTATTCCAGAAACGCTGCAGAAGTAAAATTTAGTACGGGGGTTGCTGCGTACACTAAAAAGCCATACGCAGACTGCCTATTACAAACCTATCAGTAAAATGAACACAAGCAACAAAGCCACTTTCCCACACCTTTCAGATGTCGATGTGATAAAAACTAAGCCCGGTATACATAGAGTTCTGAGGGCTGATTAAATAATTTTAGCAGAAAATTTTTTTCTGAATCATGTCATGCATATTTTAGGGGCGGAGATAAATGAACAGAACTAAACCCAAATAAACACTACTCTTGTTTGTTGAATCATTGTATAGACAAATAGTTTATTGAGATGTGAGTCATGCATGCAGGTGGCAACAAGGAAAATCGAGAAAAAATCTTAATTAAATAAATTAGCTCTAGAACAAAGAGCCTGCTGGGGAGATGAGCAAGCCAAAAATTCTTTTATTCAGTGAGTGTAAAAGGGAGATTTTTAAGTGATGACGTCACAAAACAAAGTTAAAGTATTGAAATTGGAAAAAATAACCTGACGAGGACAATATAATACTTCTAGATGTGAAAAATTAGTTCAATTTGTTACAAATCCTTAAGCCAATATCAATGTGACAATATTGAAGTACAGACCCCAATCCAATATCGATGTCATATTCTTTCTGATAATACTGTAAAATTTAACTGGCGCATACGTAATCCTATGGCTAGTACCAATAAAATCCTAATCCTATGGCTAGTACCTTTCCAAGAAAAAACCCAAGAACCAAACCACCAATGGTTGCCTTAGGTGAATTTTTAATATTAAAGAAGTATGACTATAAGGGGAAAAGACTTGTAAGAAGCATTGAAAGGACGATAAATTATATAGTGACCTTCAAAGAAAGGTTCTCAAAGTATCATTAGAAAAATACACCATTGACAGTTAATTGAGGCTTGGGTGTGTGCAAAAAGTGATTTAGGAACAATTGACACGGAAGTTGCGGGAATATTTTCTTTGCATGCAAACAAGAGGGAAAAGACAACACAAAAGCCTTGGAGTTATAAGAAAATTACACAAGTTGATCGCAAAAGAAATAAAAAAGAATGAAGAGCTGGAAAGTATCGCCATGACATTGGTTGTTGAAGTCTTGAAAATGAATGAGGGACTTCTTCTGTTTGCAATGAGATCAAAAGAGCTGAAAATTTAACTCTGTTTTAATATTTAATCGAGCTGCTAGCTTGCATTCTACAGGAAAAGGATTTTATTACTATCTCTTGTATTGTAATCACGATCTAAAATATGTTTCTTTTAATTCAAAGCGTCGATTTAGGATATTTTTATAGCGCGATCCGACATTTCTTAATCAATAACAAAATCTTCATTCTAAAGAGTCTGAGTCTCTGAAACACCCTGCTTGAAGACAAACTTTTCTCATTTTCGACTGAATTAACATCTGAGAATCACTGTGCGCAGCTTTAGTCTTTGGTTACAGATAGAAAAATAAAACATCTGTTGTATATTTACGTAACTAATAAACAGAGATAACGAGGGCCTGTCTCAGGACACATCTGATTGCGAAAAGCTTAGGAGAAAACGATTTTTTCAGTCTCCAAAAGTCAGGATTCTATTTTTTAATGCCGACAAATTCGAAAACGCCTCAATGGAAAGACGACCTAACGTGGCTACAGTTCTCACAATACACAGCATGCTGAATACAGCCCACAGCCAGCAGACGTTCAAAGCCTCGGCAAATATAGGAAGATTTTGCAAAAAAACTTAGCAGATTTTTCCTTCATAATGGAATAACAAATGCAAAGCCAACCATCTTACGAGAGTGCTTCTAAGCTCCATAATTTACATTATTTTCTTTATTTCTTCTTTTCCTTCTCTTTTTCAAATCCTCAAACCTTTTTTCCTTTTCGATTATGTTTTCAACAACTCAATGAAAAATGGGTTTGTAGCAGTCGCCTTTTGGTGCCAAAATCGTATTTAATGTACAGAGCCAAGATTCTAATTTCTATATTTTCCCTTTTTAGGAAAAAATGTGAAGTATTAGAACACAGCTCAAAAACGTTTTCGACTATCCTTTGGCCAATAACCGTTCTGGTGCCAAAACCGTATTTAATGTACAGAGCCAAGATTCTAATCTCTATATACTATTTTTAGGAAAAATTGTGAAATATTAGAACACAGCTCTAAAACCTTTTTAGACTTTCCTTTGGCCAATAACCGTTAAAAAACAAGTTGAAAGCCATGACTACAAAGCAAAATACAGCTGCAGTAGCCAAATCTCTTTCGCTTTCAACAACTTTCCTCTAGTGAGTGATCGCCCGTTATTTTACTACACCGGACCGAAGCAGTGGTCCCTCAAGTGTCCCTTGTAAAGTCGAGCTGTAACTTTCTTTTAAGCTACTGATTTTAAATAAATCATTTACAAATATACAGCCATGTGCTCGCGTTTATGATTGGCCTATTTCAATCCACAACTGGGTATATATTTTTCCTAGCGTAGTGTGTTCGATCTATGTTCTGACGTTTTATACTCTGAACCTGAAGAGTGTCAGGCAAAAAGTTTTAGCATGTTTCAGGACGTTTGCATCTTTCAAAGCCATTTTTGGTTTTAAATACGCTGATGTGAATAAGACGTCAGTACTCACCGAAATGCTGTCAGCTCTGCTATTTAGCACGGCTTTATGCATCGCGGTCATGCCATCAGCAGAACGGTAATCAAGTTGGGCACCAAAATTGACCAGCATCATGCAGGCTTCGAACGAATTCGGCAGCATAATCATTGCTGTAAGAGGCGTTTCTGCAATAGGAGAAGAACGTGTTCAGTCTAAACGTTGTCAATGAAATAGTGCCATGCTGCAGCGAAGCGAGGGGAGGAAAGAGGGGCAACGCCCCCTCAAATGATAAAACATCTCTTCGAAAATGGCGTTTTCAGGCGTTCAAAAGGGTGTGAGCCCCTGTTTTTCTGTCGCTAAAATCACCTCTGCCCCCCCTCAGTCTTACCCCCTGGCTACGCTACTGGTGCCATGGTACAAAAAGTGTTTGCTTTTTAAGATTATTGTTTAAGTCTTTGTTAAGTCTAAACGTTGTCAAGGAAATAGTGCCATGCTGCAGCGAAGCGAGGGGAGGCAAGAGGGGCAACGCCCCCTCAAATGATAAAACATCTCTTCGAAAATGGCGTTTTCAGGCGTTCAAAAGGGTGTGAGCCCCTATTTTTCTCTCGCTAAACTCGCCTTTGCCCCCCTCAGTCTTACCCCCCCTGGCTACGCTACTGGTGCCATGGTACAAAAAGTGTTTGCTTTATAAGGTTATTGTTAAAGTCTTAGTTAAGTGCCGTACATAGCCACAACCAGACGACGTCATGTCCGTTTCTGCTATGGACGGCACGGAAAATTGTATTTCATTTTCCTTTTAAACAGTGATGTCTGTTCTAAGCAGCTAATTTCAAATTGAAAACATTTACTCTCTGTCACGTATTCTAAATCCCTGTTCACCAATGCTGATAACAGCTTTACAATTTCAAATAATTAGAAAACTACTGCAATGAAGCAATATTATTGGCTTGATATTCCAGATCACATACCTCCAGTGTATTCATTTTGAAAATTTGGATCAAGCCCTTTTTCAAGAAACTTTTTCGATTTTTCTGTGTTTCCTGTCATTAGACATTCAAAGAACTTCTTTTGGTAGCTCTAGAGGAAAAACATATTGGTCAGTTGTGGATGGTAACGGAGAGTAGGAAAGCGAAATCAAATCGAGACTAGGAGATTATAGACATGACCGCAACGCTTCTAAAAGAGGCAAGCAAGATGGCCTAATTCCCTAAGAATGAGGGAAAATAAAGAAAACTGGGGTATGGAGTTGAATTATCACAAGAAGTCCTCGTGGACTCACATGGGCTTTATTCCCAAACGTCTCTGTGCAGGAGCAGCAATAAAAGGGAGCTTTTCCTCCACAGTAGACATTTTGAAATGAAGCCCGCGAACGAAAATTAAAAAGAAGACTTGTTGCAAATCAAGATTCGGAGGGGAGAAACGAATGGTGAATGGTTCTAAATCGGAAAAGGAATCAATAGGTGACACAGAAAAGGAACATATTAGATAGTACATCCACAAATTATAATCTGTACTAGGGGGAAACTATGGAATTAGGATTCAAAGGAAAACAGAATACTATAGCCATTTTGTTTTAGCTGTTAATTACGGCGTAAAAGCTTTTCTGTTAAGGGATAAAGGCAGACTTCGATATGATCTCCTCTTCACTTCTAGCTGCGGATAATCTAAACAAAAACCATTCAAGGCTTAAAGAGCATAAAAGCTTGCTAAAAAGGCTCTTCCTAAAAAGGTTAAAGCTCGTATTATGGCTAAGCCACAAACAGTTTGACATCCTAAAACGTATACATTTCTCTTCATTAAAGATAACCCATTTAGCAAAGAAAAATAAGCAACAAAGTATCTTTTATGGCATGTGAAAATCCAATTCTAGCAGGATTTGAATGCACAAAGGAAAATGTCTTATTCAATTGTAGGTCTTTATTTCCTTTTTAAAAATAGCTCTAGGCTAAAACAGCTTTTTATTAAGCAGGGTATTAACAGCTTTAAGTCAGTGCCAGAATTGGACAAGGTGTGACACTATTAATGTTACCTTTGACTGGTACTTTTGCAGCTTTTTCTCGTCCATGTTCAGTGCACGATAAATTCGTCTCTTGTAGCGGAACTGCGGGAAAAAGAGAGTGGGTATTGAATATCATACGGCTTTAAAGAGATTGTTTGCCCGCCCTTTGATAGCAGACGAGCACATTTCTTTCGATGACAGGGGAGATTCATGAAATCGAGATTTGAAATGACAAGTTCAGAACACATACAAATACAGGGTTAAATTGTTGGATTGAATTGGTTTCCTGGTTGATAGCAAACTTTAAGTCTGGCCTTCTCTCGCGATGCAACTAAACATTTTCATTCCAATATTTGGACTTACAGCGCCATGACGCGTCTTCTTATTTCAATAATCTGGTCTCCTAATTTCAGAAATGTTTAGAGGCTAAGGTCACTGAAACTTGAGCTCAACTTTTGCCCTCTTTGCGCCCAGCAAAAGAAATGTGAACCCTCACGTAGGTCTAAATCTTTTATTGCTCACGAAAAACGCCAATTTTTAATTATCTCAAACACAACTGAAACTTGAAAATGGTCGCATTGTTATGATTTGTAACTTGAATAGCTGAATGCAACGATTTTGTATAATAATTCAAACGTTAAGAGAATCTCTCCGTGACTCACGACATCTTAGAGACTATGAGTCTTGCCCTTTCTGAAACTTAACCTTCATTCTTTTGTCAGCTTTATGAAGTAAGATTCTGGAACCAACAATAATAAAAACAGAAGGATATAGCTGCTCGAGAAGGATATTTAATTGATTTCAAAATGCCAGATTGTTCAGTATAAGAGATTTTAGAATCCGCTGTCCATCTTTCGTTTGATATTTGCCGGTCGTGTAATAATTCTTAAAATGATAATTTTGAACTAGATACGGTATTACCTTAATTGATAAATTTATCATTTTCTACATTTAATAGACTTTGTTTTATCAAGAAGCTGAAAAACAACGTTTTGAGTGCTGTTTTTTCTAGGTCACCTAATGTAGGTTAACAAAAGTTTCTTATCTATTATATCTTAAAAAGAAATGCACTGAATGGGTGACATCAAGTTCGGCGCTCTTTTTACGCTTTTGCGCTATCGGTATAGCAAAGAAAATCGCGCAAAGGAAGATAATTGCTTAAGGGAAACGTAAACTTGGACACTTTTCAGAGAAACTAAGGGTAAGTTGTATAGCAAACGATCACAGTCATGTTTGAGAGTGGGGACCTGAAGCGAATCCCTGTCAGGAAATATGAGAAAGATAGGTGCGAGGATGGCTCAGTTGTTAGAGGCGCTGACTACAGACCCAAGGGTCCGTTGTTCGAGTCTCTGGCATGACCAAACTTTCACCCAGAGTGGGGAGAATCGCCAGCTATCTGTAATTCCAGGCGTAGGAATCACGAGGTGTGGTCACATTTAGAGGAAGGGCCAGGACAGTGCTCGATAAGCATAGCTTCTCAGTGTCCTAAAAACTACCTTCGGATGCTAGGTAGCAACAAATACAAATACAAGAAAAAATGGCCTATTTAAAAAAATAGTACCCATCTGTCCATCCCAACATATTAGCCTGATGAAGTCCCCACCATTTTAGAAGGGGTGGGGGCTTATTCGAGAATTGGAGCTTTTTGATATATTTTACTTGCAGTGGTAGGACTGATGCGGGACTTGGAGATTTGCAGAATTTATTATTTATCAAATCTTAAACATTACATCTTGCCGTATTAAGTGACCTTTAAAATGTTAGGGCTTTTTGACATATCATGTCAGAAAGAAACCTGTTTGATTTTTGAGCAATTTGGTGAAAACGTGTCTACATAAAAGGGAAAACAAAATTTTATTCCACGGTTGATAAATGGGAATTTCTAAACTTATTAAGATTATTTCTCCCACCTAATCACCGCATTCCCAGCTTTTATCATAGTTAATATAACATTTCTTAAAACACATACAACCATACGCAAAGGATTATCAACATGAATTAATCTTGGGTTTACAGAATCCTAGATGCAAAACCTACTTGCAGCTGATTTTTACAAAAACGATTTGCGGTTTTTTTACTAGAAATGAATATAGAGGCCGCAAGATAGCCGGGCTTTCGTTCTTCTACTGGGTCATTAAAGCAGGTTAGGGCTGCCGAGTTCTGACAAGCAGCACCATCGTCCCTGGGATGACGGGGTATACGTTGTGTTTAGTTTCCTTGATCTTAAAAGTCTTTCTCAGAAAAGCATTTAAAGGACAAAAAAATCCTCGTTTTGTGATGAAATTTCTAAGGTGTTTCACAACATTGGTTGAAATCACATTTTACCGCAGCTCAGTCTTTGCTTCTTCTTAACTTTTTCTCAACTATTGGCCAATTTTAAGACTCGTGATTTATAATCGAATGATTTCTGGACTCTGGTGAAGGGATGTTATTTTCGTTCCAAGCCAGTCTGTGGCATGATCGTTTAGACAGGCACCAAGCAAAAAATATCAAGAGTTTCGGCTTTAAAAAGACAAAAGAAAGGAAACCAACCTCCAAGTGTTCACCATAGCTTTCAGCTGGGTAGTCCCGGAGAGGACGTTCTTCGTCCAAGAACTTCCCGGCTTTGCCTTTGAAAGGTGGCATGTAGAAGCCATAGTTAAGAGGATCTGTGAGATTCTGTAATGCAAAGGAAAAGATCAGTCGGAAATGAAGAAAAAACACATTCAAAACCATAGAAAAAATACAAAAACATTTACTTTAAACCTCATTAAGATTAAAAATTCCACCATATTTTGATATATATTAATATATGCTAATAGCTAATTTTTAAATTTTATAAACATATAAAAGAAAATCAGTTTCCTTTTTAATATTAAAATTGTTGGAAAAGGTTTTCACAGACTAATTTTGCGACCAGAAACCATATACACGATAAACAATATAAGTGAAATTAAATTGGTGAATCGGGGCCCGCGCTATTTTCCCCTTGCCCTCTCTAGCCACACGTCTTTGCTGAAGCTGATACTTGTGGACTTTGATCAATGTATTTGTTGTAATCTACAAGTTTATCTATACAAATTAGGGAGGTCATGGCCCCCTGCCCCCCTCCCCCACTGTGGTGTGGGCCCTGCGAATACTATATAATATGCAAATGGTACCAAGCAGAAGGGCTTCTAAAGGTTATTATCAGCGGGACAAATCATAGTTTCCAAAACGAAACATTTCATATTGAATGGAAAAAAAACCAACGGCAGAAGCAGGACTCAATTTTTTTCAATGAATGTGCGTTTGTTTTGGTTCTTTCGAATCCATAGCTGTTAAACCTGCTCCCATTTCGAATAGACAAAACGAAAAGAACATCTTTTGCGTATAAACTCTCACAATACAACAAACGTTTTCAATAGAAACAGGATCGACGGTCTGTAGTGTCTCCGTTATCGGTGTTTCAAAGGAACATTTTTTAAAAAAATCAACAGTGCAGTTGCACGAGAAAACTGCTGCAAACGTAATTTAAATTTCACGTGCAATCATTTTAGAATGCAAAATGCGAGCTCCTAATCAATAAACACAGCAGTGCGTACATGAACCGGCACAAAAAGATCGTAAAAACAAAACTGCAGGTACAATAAGAGAATATTTCGATTAAGTCCAGAACGGTTGTTGAGATTCTAACATAAAACTTTAAACTACAACAATGTTGATTGCATCTAGAAGGAATAGCTCTAACAGGTCCCTAGCCAAGACCTTTACTGTAAGGAGTCTTTTCTGCAAAAGGGAAGTCTCTTTTTACCGTGGGGAGTCTCTTCATTTGGCTCTTACAGAGATAGGGCAACTAAAGGTGCATCTAAAGTTGGTCATCCAGAGCATTACCCCCACCCCCCCCCCCCCCCCCCTCACCTAACCAGTTGCCTATGGACATACTTATGATAAGCACAATAGTTGTGTAATAACTGCTTTATTGTTTCATGGCATTGTAGTAGATTTATGCAAAATTCAATAAGGTAGAAATATCTAGGCTAAAATAACTAACGGGAAACATCGCCGCATGACAAAAGCAACATATTTCAAATGAACTCGGTAATATTCGAGCTTCAAAACATCGCAAATACCGCAAATTGAAAATATCGCAAAATACAGTAGCAAAAACAATCAAGGTACAACTGAATAATTTTTAGAAAACCCTGTTTAGAGCTTATACTTTTCTGGCAAGTATTATTGTCCGCTGTAGGGAGTTTGCTTAATATATTACGAACATTATCCTTTGTTATATAGAATGTGTATTACAATTTTAGCTCGTGGATGCTGTAGCACACAATAAACATTTATTTGAGTAAAAAAAAATTGTTTTCCTTTGCTTATTGGCACCCGTTGCGTTACCAAGAAGTGTCATTTAAAGGAAGATTCACCTTATAGAATTTTCCTTTACAATATCAAAAACGATACTCAATTAAATATTATTTTATACTAACCAATGATGAAAACTCCAAGAGGACGGCCTGCTTTGCGGTCCACACTGTGTCATCCACACAAAATTTAAATGTTTTCTGAAATACAAACGATAAGGATTAAAATCGTGTGAAAAGCGTTAAAAGTCAGATATTCAAAGAAAATAGGTTGATATTCCTGTAGAAAAAAAATAAAGTAAAATAAAATCTACACCAGAAGAGTTTAGGCATGGCGGCAACGCTTTCAAAGAAGCAGGTAAGATGACCGTATTCCCGAAGAATGAGGCTAAACAAAGAAAACTGAGGGTAAATTAAAGGAAATTTCCTATGCATCATTTTTCGAATTTCGGGGATTTTCATGCATTACGATGTAAGCTGAAAATCTCACGTTTCTTCTACTCTTGCGATGTGTGTTATCAAATATGTTAAGGCTCAAACGAGGATTTCTAAGGAAAACATATAAAGTTTTCATATAAAAATAAGCGTATTTTGGTACTGCTTGGTATGAAAGAAAATGATTTTTCTTGTGACATTAGTCGTCATTCATTTATGTATGTTTATTCATTTAATCCAGCCTGTTCCGTTGTTTATTTCCTGTTTATCTAAACAGGGTAAAAGTTGTTGATATTCTTCTCAAATCCAAGTATAACGAATTTTTCATGTTATTATTTGTGCGGTAATTTTATTGACGATAAATTACAAATAAATTAGCCCTCATCATTTAGTGGTTTTTTAATGGCTGGGAAAGTTCACCGTTGTTTGAGATAAAGTTTCGCGCGATAGGGGGGAGGGGGGAGGGAGTGTGGGATGCAGAAACATAGGCAACAGTTTATCTACCATTTGAAATATGGATGACGAAACTGGTGAGGAACAGGGGGGATAAGTGCTTCCAACTCTGCAAAAAAAGGCGCAAGAGATTTCCACGGCGTAGGAGATTTCAATAGAGTGATTTGCACGTCATTCGTTCATCTTACTCCGTGATAGAGAGCCATGAAATGTAGGACTTTAATAAAGTACTTTAAAAGAAAAAAATAATGAAATAAGGACCCGACGCAAGACCCAAGTTGACAAGAGACCCGAGACTGTGGTGTCCATGACGTCATTTTTCTTTATTCAGACGCCCTAATGTATCTTATTTAACAATGTTTGTTGTATTTTTAATCGTCTTTATAACATACGGCGCCGTGATTTCAAGCTACAAAGCCCCTTAGTGGATTGGACTTGCAATGACAAAGAGTTCAAACAAAATATCCCCAAAGTCTCAACATTGGTGTCATTTGGGCAATCCCCATGAAATTCAGTGACGGCCTTCCCCAACTTTCAATGACTGGGGCATTCCTGAGACAAAAAGTAAGCCGTAAATGAGCCATTTTATGTAGACTGCCTTATGTGTAGTGCATGGTTTTGCGCACGATTTTACGTCAGAGCCAGCAACAAAAATGCTAAAGAAGCATGACAGTTGTAGCTAATTAGAAACAGTTTACCTCAAGAAGCTCATTGTGGTAAAAGAGACAGAGTCAGCCCCCTCTAATCACCCAAAATAAATCCATTTTAATTTCTTGCTTTGGTTCATTGTGACATTTTTACAGCAGCTTTTTTCATAGCACTTCACCCCTGGTCAGCCTGATTCAAACTTCAACCGGATATATTTTAGTCATTGCAGTTTATTCCAAGCACCTTTCCTATCACATTAAAACCCCAAGAGAATACAGTACTGCCAAATTGATATACAGCCGGATTTCCTTTGACAGTGGATCGGCTTGGCGGTGCCAGACCCTATCAAAGTTTGCTTTATGTAAACAGCTCGCACATGTCCAGTCCAATGACATATTTCCTTCCTACGATTTGGCTGTCTGCAGGGCAATTGAGTACGCTACATGTATTTTAATCATTTTTCTATAAGAAAAATTTATAAGAACTCCGAATTGGTCAGAAGTTAAGAACAAATTAAGAACAAGCTGAGGCTTAGTTACTGTAAAATGCCATTTGGAACAATGTTTCATCTCAAAAACAAGGAGTTTTTTGCCATCTAAAAAAGGTGCTTTTCGGTGAATTTTCAAAGTTTTCGGCAAAAAAAGGATGCTTCACCCACTTTGATGGCAAGCAAAGCCTGAATACCTGCAATTTTACTGCTTATACCCTAATAATTAAGAACAAATTAAGAACAATTCAGCCTGAACTTCAATTTACTGGTAGCAGCCTTTGCTGGTCCAGCCAACGATATGAATGAAAATCTTCACCCCTTTTTTGGAATTCATCAATCATTGGACCAGGACAAGGACACCCTGAGTAAATTATTGCCATTTAATACACGAGCATTAAAGTTTCTGTCTAAAAATTAAGATTTTGATTTAAAGCATTTGGTGTGGGGATTCTGTTGCTTTGCATAAAATTATTAGCTAACTTTTGTCATTTAAAGGTTAAGCATCTGTAAACTTCAGCTAAAGACGAATTAAATAACGACCTGCTTCTGAAAAAGGAGGAAAATTTTCTTTATAGCTTTCATAGAAATGCTAATTTCTTTGATTTTTTAGGGGGGAGTCTTAGTCTGGCAGCTGCTTTCAAGTGAGGAACGGTATTATTCAAGTATTTTCATGAACTTGAGCACTCTTTAACCCTCTGTAGGGGTGCAAAGCCCCTTTGTTGCTTTACTTTTACCTGTTTTTGCTAAGCCCCTTTCTATTCTAAAAATGTGACAAGGCTAAGTCAAAGGGACTCTACATTTTTCGGATTCAAGCGACACTGATTCCCTCCAACAAACACTGATGTCCAACCATGCCATCATACTTACATTGTAAGATACAAACGGGAGCTCCGGGTCACCCCATTGCAAAGTGAGTTTGCACGATCTTCCATCACACTCGACCATTTCGACGTTGATTCACGAATAGACAAAGATCCTGCTGGTGCCTTTATTGCAATCAGAGTCGATTTGCTTTCATCACTAGCGAATTTGATTTGCAGGTGAAACAAAATTGTTTGCATTAACAAACAAATTGCTTGTTCTCTACCAATCTTGGCTGCTAAACCAACAGACTGGCAACATGCTCGATGTAAATACAAGCCTGAATAAACACCAGGCATGTATGTACTGAACCTTGCAACTTCCAACCGTTTAACTAAATGCCTCGCTCCGGTTTGCTTTGTAAAGATAAGGTTATCTCTCGATCAGTTCCTCTACAATTTACGGTCTGTTATAAGGTCTCTATGAAGATAACTTGTTCTGGAACCCAACGTGAGCAGGTTTCTTTTGTGATTACCGCCGCCAAAACAAGAAGCATCGATTCGGCAATTTTAAAGCTCAACTCGATTCATACGGATAGATCCAAGCTTATCCGAGCGTATAAAAACATAAAAAGAAACTGATTACAGCTTTCGTGGCAAAGTTTGATGATATTTCATACAAAACACTTCTCAAATGAGTTCTTGACTGATGTCACAAAAATACGTGTGAGAAAGTTAGGTAAATCCAATAAATCTTCTTCCGCTTGCTTTCAATGCAGTGGAAGGATTCCGACACAAGTACGAGAAACCAGAAGCGAAAAATCTCATCATCCATAAACACTTCCGTAAAAATCAAATCGCATAAATTTGATTGTCGTCCAAGATAACAAAATCGATTGAAACCAACTTTGATGTAGGAATATAATTGCATTCAATAATTTCTGTAACGTTGAGTCACATAATCAGCAGAACAGACTCCCATGTTCATCTCAACTCAAATTCTCAATGCCTTCTGAGAACTTTGTGACTGTCAACAAAGCAGGAAATAGGAAACCAAACGCTCCAAATAACTTCACAAAGCACGAGCAGATTTCAGCTTTCAGCCTACTGATTCAAACGCTTTTGATCCTTGAGTCTCGGCTCTTCTCGTAGTTTTCCCTGCTCTGACACAAGAACAATATGGATTGTTTGTGACAGACAAACACGAACAGGTCATTAACGCTCTGACCTCGATGGCTTTTCACTGCGTCAATTTGTGCGCAAGGTGGGTTAGGAAGGGCGTCTAATTAACGCACGGTGCAGCCTTTGTTTTCAATAAATTAACTTTGACAGGCGGTCACAGAATTAGCACAAAATAAAACAGTTGCCTATGACGTCATGAGTAAACCCTTAAAGGAGGCGAGGATCGATGTACTCCAGATTATAGGGAGGAGACTAAGTCCAAACCAATGAAACTTTCCACTTCCCTGTCCCTTTGCGGAAGATTCTAAATAAAGAGGGAAATTTTATAAAAATTGGAGGAACGCGCACGATGTGTGCCTCACCAAGCACTGGGATTTGACGCTAGACCACGAAAGCGGGGGAATACGTGGGCTTTAGCCCCCCCCCCCCAATAACTTCCAAAATGTGCTTAAACCAAACGAAAAACGCCCTGGTCTCGGTTTTTAGCATGTTTAGCCACCCCCTAAAAACCTTTTAGCACCCTCAATCCGTAAAATGATCCGCCGTCCTTGGAGGACATTCCTTGGTGCTGGAGCTCAGATTTGCAAACAGAGGAAATCTGGGTTTATCCTTATCATAATCAAGCAACAAAAGGTGATTTTTGTCAATAATGCACTGATTTACGGTTGTTTGTTGACCTGGTAATGTCAACCCGTCGGGCAGATGCACTGCCGAAGCAAATTCCATTCTGAATGTCGTGATTGCAAACAATAAAATCAGAATAATATCAAATGAAAACAAGACCAGATTCATGCGACTAGGCTTCGTGCTTTCAATAACGAGGGGCACTAAGGACATGACACTTTGAAAAAAAAACAATGAAAAGGCGAAATATTTTCTTTATCAAAACCGATCATGATCACATGTGTAAAGACTTAAACGAAATTAGCACTTTCTTTATTTTGTTAAGACAAAAGCTGCTATTTTCTTATCATTTCTCAATTCTTTAATGTGATGCCATATTTATCACTTTAGTAAAGCACAGCGGTTGCGAAAATCCTATTGAAAACATTGCAAAACAGCAATGTGATAAGGTAGCAACGGCATTTTTATAATAAAATTTTGCTTATACATTGATTCTTACTGCCTGTTTTCTGTAACTGTTCTCACCAGTGGAAACCTGCGCACCAGACCTCCAGGCAATGTGAATTAGGTGATTTTCGTTTGGGTGGCCAAGAAGGTTCGATTAAAAGAAGAAAAACAATTATACGTATAGGCTCAAGAATTTTTAAGTGGTGATGAAAAATGTAAAAACATCCCACCGCATTTTGGTAAAGGGTTTGCTTCCGGCCTATCCTCTCCCTCCCCGGCCAAGTAATGCCTGTGCTTTAATATTACATGTGATTTTACGAAAAATATTTTCGACTTGTATTGAATGAGTTTCGCTAACACGATAAACACTGTTTTGGGGCTATTTGGAGGCGGAAGTGAAGTTGTTGCGCCCAAAGTTGAATCCAGGAAGATGAAGAAACGTGAATAATTAACGGAGTCGGAAGCGGTTGGAAATTAAGTGTAAAACACTCTTTGTACCACCATAAACGAGCCTCGATGGAATGGAATGACAGTATATGACAGTAGCCAAGAAATGTTCTAGCGATTGCAGCGTGTTACGAAAGGTAGAAAGATGTTGATCTGATTGTGTTTTCCGCCTGTTGTAATACTGTACATTGCAAGTGTGAGAGTAATATCGACAAATTGTTATGATATCAGTAGTAGGCCAGTGAAAGTTTGTTTGGTTTGAGGAAAATGCCTCACTCGAATCGAGTTTGAATCTTGAGCAGAAACCTGATTTTAAAACATAGATCACAAGAAATAACAAGATATTGGCACAATTAGCATATGCATACGTCACTGGGTACCAGGCTCTTTCCGAGATAGAGTTTACGAGACTGTTGATAGATGAAGCTTGAAAATTTAGTTGAGTGAGAAGCTGTATTTTGTCAGTACGAATCTGAAAGTCGTTGCAAAAATTCAAATTCTTGAATTTTAGGTCCATAAAACAATATAGAAAAATAATTGCTTCTGGCTGGGAAAAATTACCAACTTTGGGTCTTGCTGGTTTTTAGTACGTGTATATCGTTTCACTCTTCCCTGCGCCTGGCATTTGCAAATCTTAAGAACCTTGTAACCATGGAGAGTGACAAAGAGCACTTAACTGCCCTGAGATGTAATTTCAGAACAGCTCTCGAGTTTCATCGCTGAAACCAGCATTCCTTGATCTTTTGAAAGGAAAAACAGCAAGCTAAATCCTCTTTTATATTGCTCAATTGCAAGATCAACGGCTGTGAATATTTGGTTTAATATATTATTTGCTTATCCTATTTAGGCACCTCATGTTTGTTGATATGTAAAAATGAGCAGGAGGACTTTGGTCTAGGGGTGACTGAGCTGTGCTACCCGACCCAAAAAGGTGAAATTATTACTTTCAGCGGGTACAAACCACTACCAAAACCCTTTTTTTGGACTCAGGAAAAGGGGCAACACAGCTGGGTGAGGTATTAGTCGGACAGCAACAGGCTGCCAAAAGGTTGGAAATATTTCTTGTGAATTCATTCATTTTGTACTCATTCTTTCTACCAAGATAGCATTTCTTAGACAAGATACATAGTTCTAATAAGTTCAACCTTTTTAATGTTTATAAATGCATAAATGTTTATAAATTTATAGAATCCATACATTAACTTATTGAAGACACATGAATCAGGCAAAACAGCAGAACATTGTTCAATTAACTGAAGAACGTAAGAAACAAATTAAACAGAGCTGGAAACTTTCGCTAAGAAAAGGATTTTGATACGAGACAAGACGGTAAATCAAAAATGATCTGACCCTAGATTTGAGCCATCATAAAAACGAATACAAATCTCCTTTTGTTAAATGGAGGCACAAAAACTCGTGTAAAGAAAATAACCAAAATGAAAACAAATCTTTATGAGATAATTTCCTGGCTCAGTTTTCTTTTAGAAAAGTAAAGTTTACACAAGAATATTTGAGGCTCAGAACTTTTAAATTTAAGGACTATATTAGAAAAAAACTGTATAACGCAAACATTGTTAAATGTATCTATCACAATTTTCCTAACAATTTAAAAACTAAACAATAACTAAACTGATAGAAATACAATAATGAACAATCATCTTGTTTTCCCTTGTGTGTCTTAACTACAAAATACACAGAGCTTCATACATTATTCCGCTTTTCCATTCTGTAGTGTTTCATAGTTACCCAGACCCCCGTGACCCCCGTGAAGTAAGGGTAGAATCGAAGACTTGGGCGAAGAGGAAACGTGGTATTTTGTTTGCCTTCAATCTGAGATCTCATATATAATACACATGCCATAAGAGAAGTTATATTTAACCAAAATTATCTTTTTAGAATAAAGAGGCTCAACAAGTCTTCTTGAAACGTCCGTAGCTGCTAACACAAGACAAGAGGCGGAAATACATGAATGGATCCCAAGTTTAGAACGGCGAGAGAAAAATTATGTTATGCTTGATGTTTTCAGCCGAGAAAGATTTTTATTATGATCATTATTATCATTACTGAAGATAAGAAGCAGACAACATCATATTGATTCTGCGGTATCAATCGCTCAAAAAGAACGACGAGGCAATTAAAATGAAACGCTGTTGGAAACTGCGTAATTAGGCCGCCAAAAATGACATAAATACTACCAGCGTGGCAAATAAAAATAGTTGTCTAACTGCCTCTGTTATCAGCTGTTCAATTTGCGAAAACAGTGTGGTGAGATTGCAAGAATTATTGGTATCATGAGAATAGAAGATATGTGCTAGCAATTAGATAAGTATTCTTCAATTTTCAAAATAACCTGTTCATAGCTCAATTTTAATTCTACGCATTGCTGTGACAGGCTAATGCCAAAACGAGGTTTGGTTAAATTGTTGCTCAAGTTTCACAAAATTTTCCACTCGAATCACTTTTTTGCTTCTTGGTAATTAGAAAATTCCATTATAAATGATAGATGGGCATGTGTACTTATTATTTAATTCTGGAAAGATGAAATAAAAAAGATGAACCGTACATTTATGAGTGGAGAGTGTTCTCAAGAAAACATACTGCTTACGATGAAACCAATGAACCTTCATGGGATCAACTCTTGGACCAAAAACAGAACGAATCAATAAACGATCAAAACAAAACACAAAAATCTATCGGCAATTAATATTTCCTTGAAAATAAAAAAGTAACTTTCAAAAAATTAAGTCACTTAAAAAATAAAAGCCAAAGAAAATAAATAAGAATTTGATCCAACAAGAACATCGTTTTTCTTATACGCAAAAAAATCTTTATTGAGCAAAAATTATTGAGTTATTCAGTTAAAGCATATTGAGTAAAAATCAAGAAAAAATAACAATGGATGTAGAGGGGAAAAACAATTTTCAAGTTATGGCCTGAAAACGTACTCAAACTACGGTGTTATGGACTCCCAATACACTTTGTATAGCCACTTTTAGGTTCAAGTATGAAAAACAGCTAGCAATGTGTAAGAGAGTGAAAAACGGGGAAATCCCTGATACTTTTTAGAAACTGATTTTATAAACACATAAAAGTGGATTTATCAAAAATATTATTAAAAAGCAATTTTTCTGGCTTTTTAATCTTTTTTTACTTGATCGTTTTAGACAAAATCAAAGCAAATAACAAAAATTAAGCGATTGAGTGATAAATATATTGCATTGATGAGGTAATAGCAAAAGAGACTTTCAGAAATGGTCATAAACATGGCAACGTCAACAGCTTTAACGTGGCCACGTGCAGCAAGATTACATATAGACGTTTATACATGCATATCATAAATAAGATGCCTAGTGAACTTTCCTCAAATTGGCAAAGACTTTAAATTAAACTCTTCATTCGTGATTCAAGAGCTAAATCTCCATTTTTCGCAATAAAAATTAACGTTTTTCCACGTGTTTTTCACAATAAACACGAGTCTTTGAAAACACATCAAAAAAGAATTTTCAAAGAAAAACAGAATTATACAAGACAGACTTTCATGAATCATTTTTTGAAACTTAATTTAAGCCCTGTGGCATGGCTTTTGTGTCATACAAACGGACCGACTGATTGGGTTGCAGAGCAATCAAGAAAGAGCCTATAATCATCTGTCGAATGCCTTTTCTACGAAGCGAATTTTCTCAGACTTCTTGGCAGGAAATCATTGACACTGTTGGAGCTGGTTAGCTAAATTATCGCAAATTTGATACAGCTGATAATCGCATCTGCGCTTAAGTAGAAAATTCACACAAAATTTTATTCTTGAATACTTTCATATCTGTATGATGTTGACGATTGGTGATAATGAAGTTTTCGATTTTAATGCGGTTGATCATGATCGATAAAGATAAAAATAGGAATTATGATGACAAAAATGATCATAATGATGATTATGATTATGATGATGGCAAAAAGTTGAAATTGTAAAAGCAACTTACGGAAGGTTTTCTCTCGTAGACTATCACAACTTTTACATCACGGTATTCTGTCTGATCGGTCTCCATCTTTAACTGATTTTGTGTTCTCATGCTACATCATTCCTGAAAAAAAGCAAACAGTTGTTAAAATCGGTTCAAATTTGAATGATTCTGTTGCACATGTTGTTTTTATAAAGTATACTACAATCTGCAAGAGAAAAATGTCAAAACGTTTACTTAGCATTGGAATGTTAAGATCGATAAACGTGTATATAAAAAACAAACATACAAGAACCTCCACCAGTGATGTTTGAGATTCGTGGAAGCGAAAACATGAAACAACAAATCGTCAACAGCAATATCAGACGCAAAGAAAATCTAAATAAATAGTTCGCAACACTGATGCACCTTGTACGGCATGATGTAAAAAAGTGATCTTTGAAATATTGTTGCTAACGACGTTTAAATGATACCTGTTCGTCAAAGTAATAAAATAAGGTGTGGAACGTATTGTAACATCGGTCTTAATTACTTGACACGAGTCAAGATTCCCTTGTCTAAAACTGAAAAGAAAGCCACTTCGCGATAATTAATCAATCCAGGCTGCACTTTCAATATTTAGTGCGTCAAGAGAGGCAACCAGCGCCGAATAATAATTTTTCATAATTCGTTTCTTAGATTTAGGCAACTTAATCATACAATGGCACGACACATGTCCGTTTTGTCTGCGCCAAAAATTACTTCCTTACATATTGCCTGGCAAATTACTTCAGGCTAGCAAAAATAGGGGGCCAAGGCTAGCAAAAGTAGGAGGCCAAGGTTTTTCCCCTTTTACTGCAGCTTTAAACTATTTGCTTCGCAAAAAAATGGGGGCATGGCCCCTTTATTTCAGTGGTTCTAATCTCATATTGACCAAGGATATTAATCAGTTCAATTTTTTCTTTGTCACATGGGTATATAACGAATTCGCTGAAGTGTCGTATGTATAAATCTATTTGGGTTGTCTAGCAGGTTGCAAAAAGCTAAATAATTGACTACTCGACTTGGTTTAGTTACTTTCACGTGAAACAAATAGAAAAAAAACCCGAATATAAACCTTTCTTGCACCATTAAAAGATAAAGTGAAGATGGAGTCAACAACAAATTGGAATATACTTTTCAGCGCATTTTCTTACCGAATGCTACTCCAATACAAAGACTTTCAATTGAACCAGAATACAGACGAGAGCATGCCAAAGCTCTTAGCGGTGTAAAAACAGTCTGGAGCCAGTGAATTGATTATGGCTGACATTAAATTTATATGGAATTGTCAGGAACACCTGGATTAGCATTCTCCATAGAAATTTAGTTGAGTTAATATATAAATTGTAGTCCTGAATGTAAGCTAGTCATTCGAAGTATTCTACCCCGGGGGCGAGTCGCGTGGGAAACTGGTTTCTTTGTAACATGAACTTGAGGACTGGGTCGAGAGGAGATGAATTACGTAATCCATGCAAGAAATTGGGGAACAAAGGAATGACATCAAACCATTTGAAACCTGGTATACAAACTGAACCGCAAGATAAGCCTTTGATTCGAACTTTCCTTTTACTTCTCTACTTTACTGCCGATATTTGAATCATAGAATACCAGCCAAAAGTTGTTGGAACACCCAACAATTCTCGCTGTTTTTTTATATTTTTCAATTCTTTTCCCGAACACTTCTACTTCCGCACCTCTTCCCCCAAAACAATATTGATAGTGCAGACAATATCTACCCTGTGTACCAGAGATAGTCTGGTACCCAAAGTAGACAATATCGCACAAGCTACAGAAAAAAACGAGGGGCATTTCACTCCACAAAATCTCGACGCCTCGTACAAAAGTTTCGTGCAAAAATCTTTAGATAATTCATTTTGTTTACGAGAAAAATCATCTAAAAGTTCCAAAAAATCCTACTGTTCTAAAAAAATATTTTCGTTGTTTGGAAAGAGTTATGTACCCCCTCGGAAGAAATTCACCGAAATCCAGAAATTCATGTACCCCCTTCAAAGGGGAGAGGGGATGGCTGAATTCTGCCTTAAAAACTGTCGTTAGTGTACAAAGACTTTTGGCAGCATTGCAGTGTACAAACTCTTAGCTGCCAATTATATCAAGCAAGCTTTAATGGCTGCACAACAATTTAACTTTCTCCATCATTTGGACACAACATAAGGTTTTTCGTGAAATCAAGGTAGCATAAAGAAAAAACAAATAATCTTATTGAACTGAAAAGCCACATCCTTGTGTTTGCTAAAAAAGTTTCTTGTTTAAAGAAGCGCATTCAGAGCGTGTGAACTGTCCGGAGTTACTAAGGGCAACAAAGATGACGAATAACATGGCCATTCTTAAAATTTTTATGACGTCATAAGGATTTGTTCATGATACACAGCCAGGATTGAAGCAGACTTGAACACTGAAATAATTGTTTCTTTACGCCGTGGAAGAAAAAAATGTCTATTTCACAATGCCACAAAACCTTCAAAGTTTGGAGATGTTTTATGATTATAACAATTTTCTATGAATGTAATAAGAACCTTTACATTGTTTTCGAAATGGAAATGCTGTTACAAAACGTGGTTCATGCTGTTACAAAACAGTGTATTTATTACGCGAGTAGACGCATTTTAAAGGTGGTTTAGATGAAGAAATCTAAAAATGTGTTCTGTATGGAAAGGCTGCGAGGGGTGGCAGAGCGCCTACTAAAAAATTCCAAGAGGGTGTTTCCAGCTACCAAGTCCACAACATAGATAGCATATATATGTCTAGCACTGTCGTCTTGTACAAAACACACCTTAGATCTGGGAAGTGCTCAATTCCAGTACTCATTTGGTGTTTTCTGATGTTGCAGCAAACCCAGCGCCTGTTCCTATATACAACCTAGTTGCTTTGTTCAAATCGGTTCAAATAACATGTACAATATGAACTATGTTATACTATAATGGAAGAAACTTGTCAGCGGTGAGTCACAAACACACTTTAAGATGGAGAAAATTCTTCTTTATACACGTTGTTGATAATTTTCTAGCAGTGAAGCTTAAATTCTTTAACAATGTTTGGCGTTCCTCGGTTTTCTGGTCAGTATCCAGAGTATCCTGCATGTTTTAGTATACTCGTACACTGTAAATCATGTCAACACTTGGAGCGAACTTTTGGGGTTTGAATCCTGCCAAACTAAAATTTTTTTAAAGAACTACAAGTGCAAATACTGGAGACAAGTCTTCTGAAATAGAAGTAAATTTGATACGATATGCTAAAATGTGCTAGATGCTTGGAAAATAACAATTGCATAGATCTATACTTAGAGGCAGGAGCAGAAATTATGGGAACATTTAGGGGCCTCGATTGCTTTGTCCAAAAGTATGGGTTTTCAACCCCATTATATACTTTTAGGTCTGTCATTCTGATACCTTTCCCCTGCACATGAAGAAGTTAATTTCAGCTGCCACTTAGAGGCATTTTTTGTTTAATCTTCATAAAATTTTACAACCAAAAATTGAGGATATCTTTACCAGACTCATTCTGTGCCTAAGCTGAAAATATAGCGACTTATGTATTGCTACGGTAGAAGGTATCTTGAAGTTCAGTGTCTTGGTGTGTGGTGATGACTTCGTAGGGGCAGCTGAATAAGGACCAGTCGCCCTGAAATAAAACGCCCTTAAAAACAAGCTCGCACGAAAGACTACAGCAGCAGAGTTCGGTTTCTGCACGTCAGTCTTTCACAGGCCTATCACATCGACCTTATCACAAACACTCAGGCTTATCAAATAGATATAAAAGCTTTTTATAAACCGGATACAAAGAATGAGTCGTGCTTCAGTGTCTCTACAGATAACAGTTACAAGATAAAAAGATTTTGGCTGTACTGACAATTTAAAAACTGCGAAATACATTGTTTTAGTATAAAAAAACATGTTTTTATCATTTCACCATCTTTCTTAAAGCATCAACCAAACGGAGGATATACAGCAAGTGCCCTTTTTGAAACTGGACCTCTTTCCAAAGGAAGCGATCGCCTTTAACGCCAACTTGTGGGGGGGTCCTTTCAAAGAACATGTATTCGGTGGAAGCACCTCCTCCCCCCTCCCCATGTGTAAAAAGGAAATTTCATATTTTACGGTATAATTTACATAAGAAATAAAGTTGGTTCAAGTTTGGTTCAGCGTTGGTGTTACTAGATATAATAATTTAGCTTGACCTGCTATTTAGCACACTACAGAGAAACGTAGTAAAGCTTTTGGTTAATAATTGGGCCAAAACATGGTTAACAGGCAAATTTAACTCGGAGTTATCTCTCTTTCAGAAAGAATTATTTATGTATTAGAAGAAGCTAGCTAGACTAGCCCGCTATTAACGCTGCGCCGAACCTCTGCACACATAAGCCTCGGAAAGACATGAAACGGGAGCCTCAAGCGCAAAATGAACGACCACAATCAGGGGGTAACGAGGCAGGAAATTCAACTAAGGATTCTAAGAATGTTGCTTTAGCTGGTTTTGTTGGGGTATGATCCAAGGGGCCTAAGGCCTGATAAAAGAAAGGAAGAAAGGGCTAAGAAAATAGGGAGGTGATCTTGAGTTTTGTTTACTTAAGTTTTGACAGGTTATAAGAATCTGGGAAGCAAAAGAGACGGATTGAAGTAACGTAGCCACTCACACCCCCCCCCCCTATGACAATCCCTAGGTAGGGGGGCGCCTGTGTGTTAAATAAAGCCATAGCTATGGAATAAGTAGTATACCAACGTAAAAATCAGATAATGCAAATGGCAATAACGCGTTTAGGTTTAATCACTAGAATGTGATAATCACAGACAGAGAAACAGTTTTAAAGCAAACAACAACAAATTTTAAAAGAATCAAACAGTGCATAATGTAATACATCAGCTGAGCTGAGCCAAACACTAATCTAGGAAAAATGACAAGCTTGCATAGAAAATCCAAATAAGAATTACTGTTTCAGCACAAAGGACACGACAAAGTAAAAATAAACTAACCATTACTTTACCAGGTATGTTACTGTCAAACAAAGACTATGGAACCAGGAACTACTTTCAAGACAGGCTCTAACACGCTATAAACCCACAATTTTACGAGAAAAAATTACATAACTTTTCTCTGAAATTAACAACGAATTTAAGAACTTTGTGCTAGATTCATTTGAAGAAAGGAGCCTTGTCTTTTAACGAAACATGCTATGTAGTAGAAATTGCAATCTTTTTAAATGTATACAGCAAATAAAGAAAGCTTTCATCTGATCTCAGAGGTATATCGACTTCCAAAGGTGTCCAATGTTATGGTTAAGCCCAGGGAGTGTCACTGGAATATGCAAAAGACGCTGGTGTGAGAGAATTTCATGGTTTTTTATAACAAATTCTTGGTGTATGAAATATTCAATCCCTTGGAAACAGCCGAACCCAAAGAAGATCAATCTTGCACCCAGTGACGTTGGAAACGGGAGCGCATGTGCCCCCAACTTCTAGGAAATGCCCCTTAAAGTGTTCATTTTAGAAGTCTTGAAAAACTTCAACGTCGGGCTTTTTCAGGGATGCTGTCATGCAATGGCGGTTTAGGGACTGCGGGCCCGGGGCCAAAAACATCTGCGGGCCCGTGTTCTTCATAATTTCAATCTCTTTTCTTAGGTGTGGGGCCCCTTTTTGGCTATCATAAGCGCGGGGCCATGGGCCATGGCCCTCTGGACCCCCATAAAACCGCCACTGCGGCCATGTAACCTGTAGTATAGATTATCTCAAAGTGTAATGAAGCCTTGATGCTTTCACTTAAAAAGCTTGTCCCCTGTCTGTATGATGGATCGAACAGCGAAAGGATTTTGAAAGCTAGAGGTATGGAATGAGAGAGAGAATAAAAAATGGTTCCAATTGGGCGTGGAAGGAAGAAAGAATAGAGAGATCTGAGGTTTACGGAGAGGTATTGGTTCTAGCCTGGACTTAAATCGAACTTCGATACAACTGAGAAATATATCTACTCGAAGTTAATTGCAAGAAAACTGTGTTGCTTTGAGGTAAAGCACATGATGTCTCTACCTTACCACTCGTAGGTTCACGCAAGAAATTATGATACGGAAATCAGGAAAAAATATCAAACTCGGGATTGGCTTCCAGTAAAAGTGTCTTGTTACAATAATTTTGCCCTTTGTTTTGCAATGAAAATCATCAAGTCGAGCTTACGGTTTTATTCTTATGATACAACGATGTAACATTGTCAAATACCAGGTCCCATGGTTTTAGGGGTGAATCGATAGCTAAATGTCCCGGGTTTCGGAACCTCTACGAATTTGAAACTACCTCTTCAATTCGAAACAATTTTCACTCCCTTATAACATACCAATTCATGAGAAGCTTGCGTTTTTCGAACACAATGATTCCAATTCTAAGAGTAAGATATAGAAGAATTATCTTCGTTTCAGGATAAAGCCGAATGATGGCGATTTTCTGGAAACCATCTGTTTTTGGATAACAACGTTTCCCATGGAAGCTCGAAAATATTGCAGTCAGGTTGACAGCAAAGTCTACTTTCCTAATCAACACTTTTCTTATCAATGTTTTTCTTATATCTGATTTGCCTTTAAAGGGAGCATCCGAGTTTGTATAATAACTCAATCAAACGCTATTGCTTGAATTAACGTATCGTCACCTTTTGCAATAGAACACACTGATTTGATCTGTCTTGAAGACCTGCTCTAGTAAATAAAGGTGGAATATTTTATGATATCATCACCTGAGCGTATTGCAGGGGGTTAAGTAACTTTTCTGAATGTGACATGAACATGTACGAGCAAAAATGGCAATGCAATGACGTCATAAGATTTCTAAATTTTGAACAAATAACATGAAAAAAACAGTGAAATTCGAGAGGTACAAAATCAGTTGCAGATTGTTTGAGAAATGGCTACATGAGCAAATGTTCTTGCCTTATCAACTGATATTTAGCTAGGGTTCTCAAACATATGAAGCAAGTCAAGACAACAGTGGTCCATTTAGCAAAACTTGGGTCTTTCAATGACCATTTCTCAGACAATCTATCAGATCCAACTGATTTTTACAACTATAGCTATCACACCGTGAACTTTTTGCCTTTGTGACCAACATGCTAAAACAGATTTTATGACGTCATAACTTCTCTTTCTCTGAGGTCGCTTAGCCTTCGTTATGCGAAGATGAAGAGGGGTAAAAATAGGTAGGGCAGAGTCCATCATTGCCATATTAGGACAATAAAAGTAGAAATGGGGGTATAATTGTGGGGAAACTAGCGAATTCATACATGTAGGTCGGATGTACCCCCACAAATCAGATTATCACTTAGAAGTCCTGAATCAAATCTATGACGTCTTTTTGTGATCCTGTTCATTGGAGGCAAAAGAACGGAGAGAGGATATCCAAGTTAATCGAGTAAGTTTGTAGAGGAAGGAAATTCAAGTGATAAGGCACTCATTTTTTCTCGTAATGAGAAACTTTCCACTCGAAAAGACCACTGGAGATTATGTTATCAGTTGTCGCAAAAGTTTCTTTTATAGATTCATAGGTTCGTTCCGCAAAGTTTGCAATCCTTCATGCAGAATGGGTACATTACATATTGGTTTCTAAAGACTTATTTGTTTATGATAGTTCGAAAATCACAGCAAAAGCAGAGTTTTGAAGTAAAAACTAGAAACTTCACATATCCTTTCCAGGGGAGTTTCGGATTCATCCCGGAAAGACCACTGGAGATTTTTAAGGAGGTCTTTATATGGAAAATGTATCGTGATTAAGCAAAATAGTACTTAATCAAATATAGGAAAACTGTTAGGAAACTTTGGTGGCCACAAATGTAAATGACTGGAACATAACGAGCAATAAATATATTTTACAACTGTGCAGAGATGAACTAATGACAAACATTTTCTGACTCATTTATAAATTTTCATTTGATGGCGCCAAGAATGCTCAATTATCCAGAATTCTGACTATTCAAATGAAAGAAAGCAAAAACATGTAGCATTATGGACCCCAATACCTGACAAATATCTTGGAACCCCAAAATAGATTTTTCTATTTCCTCAACAGCACCCCATTTTAAACTGCAAAAGACGTTACTTGATACGAGAGGGAAATTCGCTCTTGTAAAAAACGGATGAGATTTCCATCAAAGCCAAATGAATTCTAGGGATTTTTAGATAAAACAATAGGATTTTCTCCAAAGGTGTCAGGGATTTCCAAGGAGTGATACTAAGAGATAACTGAAAATTATAAGAAGAACTGGAGTTTAAGGTGCGAGGATGGCTCAGTTGTTAGAGGCGCTGACTACAGACCCAAGGGTCCGTGGTCAAGTCCCTGGTGACCAAACCTCAAGAGTGGAGAGAACGAGCTCAATGTATTTCCAACTAGTGCAGAGATGGACTAATTACAAACATTTTCTGACTCATTTATGAATTCTCATTTGATGGCGCCAAGAATGCTCAATTATCCATAACTCTGACTATTCAAGTGAAAGAAAGCAAAAACATGTAGCATTATGGACCCCAATACCTGACAAATATCTTGGAACCCCAAAATAGATTTTTCTATTTCCTCAACAGCACCCCATTTTAAACTGCAAAAGACGTTACTTGATACGAGAGGGAAATTCGCTCTTGTAAAAAACGGATGAGATTTCCATCAAAGCCAAATGAATTCTAGGGATTTTTAGATAAAACAATAGGATTTTCTCCAAAGGTGTCAGGGATTTCCAAGGAGTGATACTAAGAGATAACTGAAAATTATAAGAAGAACTGGAGTTTAAGGTGCGAGGATGGCTCAGTCGTTAGAGGCGCTGACTACAGACCCAAGGGTCCGTGATTCGAGTCTCTGGCATGACCAAACTTTCACCCAGAGTGGAGATAGTCGCCAGCTCTCTGTAATTCCAGGCGTAGGAATCACGAGGTGTGGTCACATCGACTTCAGGGTTAAGTTCAGTTGCATTGGAGATGCAAACAGTTGAGCAGATTTTTCAACAGAAACCAAATCTGAGTAGCTAGAGTCAAAGTTAGGTTTCTCATAGCAAAATTTTGCAAACATTAGGCATGGTTCAAGTTTTAAATGTTATTACATAACTTAATACTGTATTCAAACTAAACCTCCATTGATTTCTATCTGGGCTGGATTTTCATAACACCAAGAAATGGTGACACAAACAGGACTAAAAACCAAAAATATGCCTAAATCTAATATTATGAACCATCAAAATCATATTATTCAATTAAGGAAGAAGATTAAAATGAAGCAACATAATATGATTTGATGAAGATTGATTCTAGAAGTCACCTAAACCACAAAGATTTTTTGAGTCAAAGATATTACTTAATGTGGTTTTGTAATACTAAAACCATGACGTCACAAAAACGAAAGAAAGTTTTCTGGAATGTCAGAAGCATATGAATATGACTGATTGAAGCACTTTTCTTTGAAACTCAAGAAAATTGTAACTAATTTATGATTATCATATTCCTCTCATTTTCAAATTTTTAGATTGAGAGCTAATAAATCACAAAATATATCATTTTCCCCTAGGACCAAAGACAAACCAATGCTTCTAAATGAAAACATTTACATCTTGTACCAAGTGAACAGTAGCAGTCAAATGAGTAGTCTCCATGTTATATTAAACATAAACTTAAATCACATTGTGAATATTCTTGCCTTTGGGTCATGTTAGACACAAGAGACTGTTACAGCCATGAGTGTAAATGCTAAAATAAGCATAAATGCTATCAAAGATTTCAAAGCAATGAACCACAGAATTTGAAAATCTCCAAGTCAAGGGGAAATTAATGGCTACACTGACTTGCATTTTTTAATAAAGAGACCCCCTGGACAAAGGAATTGTTTAAAAGCAAACTCTTTGATATAGGAAGAAAGAAGGAGTGAATTTTCACACCAAATTGAAAATATTATTCTTCTTTGGAAGAGGCAATCATGAGTAAAACAACTGGAGTTGAATAACAAAGGATGTACCAGTGCTTATTTTATGGTGTTTAAAATTTCATGTTATGAGATGAGTAACCTGCAGCAGAGAAAAATTTGCATAATAATGTTTACTAAACATGTCACGACAAGAATCTTGCAATTATTTCTTATTGAAGGAAGTGATGTTTCAACAGAAAATTTTGTTGAAAGATAACTTGTTAACTAATTAAAGACATCAATAATAGATTTTATACAAGAGATAAAACCAGAAGTGCTGGCAAGAACAATTACTAGCAATTTCACGAGGACTTCACCAAAGAACCAGTGAAGAAGGCAAAAACTCTAACTTTGATGCATATTTAACAAGAAGAAACAGACATCAATTACCTTTAAATTGATAGACAATCACTGCCAAAATTACTTGGAACACCTAACACTTTGCACTGTGCTTTTCTATTTTTCATTTGTTTTCTTAAATACTACCACTTCCGCCCCCCTTTTCTCCCAAAACAATGTTGAAAGTAAAGAAAAATATCAAACAATCCACAGAAAAAAGCGTACTCCATAACCCCTTTCTTTTTTCTATAGTAAATCAACATTGTTCCTAGGGGGAGAGGGGGATGGCTGAATTTGCCTTTGAAAACCTATGTTAGTGTTCAAAGACTTTTGGCAGTTATTGGAGATATTTGAAAGAAAGCCTAGTGAGAAGATGTTTATAGGAAATGAAAACATACTCTGTATAATACAGTTTAGTAAATCTGAGATAGAGAAGAATTTTCTTCACAGAAACTAGCTAGATCGTCATCTTTTCTTTTTATGGACAGCACCTTTTCAGAGCAAAACTATCAAAACTGTTATCCATTTTAGGGTTTTTCCCATGGTAAGGAGACAGAGAATATAGAATAAGACTTATGAAACCCCAAAAACATAAAGCTGAATGGCATTTCACCATATAAGCCCACAACACCAACAAAGGTAAGTTTGACTCACAGGGTATGTAAATGGATTGAAGCTAGTTTACTTAACAAAATAAAAAGAGTCAGAAATATGTCTTAATTATGAAATATATACCTCAAAAAGACAAAAAAGGGGTAACTATTATAACTATCAATTATGGAAAGGGGTAATTATTAGCATAATTAACAAGGGCCTTAAAATATTTTTGAAGTACAGAACAAGAAAATATTGGAGAAAATTTCAACTTACTGCTTCTCAATTTTTCTTTAATTTAATTGTAAAATTGGGGTGATTCATTTGGATGCTGTATTTCATGAACTGGAGCAATCTTTTTCTTTGAGATGACAAGTAAAATCAAAATTTTATGAAGTTGTTCTTTTAGAAATGAAATAAGACCATAAGATCATTTCTTAGCAAACATAGCCAGAGAGATTTTCCCTATGAATGCAGAATTTATTGGCAATGTTGTTCATATGTTTTATAATGGCTTCTTCAAAATTCGTGCCCCCAAAGTTTTAAACAGTTCCTATATCCTTGATAATGGTATCAACCACACGACGACATGTAACAAGCAAGCATAATGACATTATAGAAACCTCAAACACGAATCAAAGTCAACAACGAGTTGTTTCAGTAACAGAAGGGTCTACACAAACACAATTTCGTAACAGGTTCTTCTTCTAACAAAACTAATTCCCAAAACTACCGAATGTGTGGTGCTAAGTGGCCAGCTAAAAAGTTCAAGGACAAACAAAAGCGGACTTGCTGCAAACTACATCATTTGAGAGCAACTGCGATACTGGTCAGTGCACAAAATTTGTCAAAAATACATCAGACCGATTATCTAACAAAATATAAATCCATCGAGTGAGCGGCTTTTGTTCGCTGGAATCTGATTATTTTCTTTTATTTGAAAACATAACGGAAGGACAATTCACAACCGTTTCGGCCACACTTGTAAGATATCTCGCTACGTGTACAGTAGCAAGATATTTAATACCTTCGCAAGATGCTATAAATTTGAACAAGCAGATACCCAAACTTTTCAGTAATACGGAGCATGTTCCGCTCATTTTCTTGTATTTGATAAGCTTTTGAATAAATTGTAGGCTTTAATCGTAAATCCAGGGCCTACTAGGACAAATCATTGGAGTGAAATTTGATAATAACTTACTATTCCACAAGTTTATTGGACTTTGTGAAGGCCATAGCTTCTTCCGTCTTTGTTCCAGTAATTCTATCGTCTGTATGTTCCTTTGAGGTGTTTTTCGGTTTAAATGTAACTAAATTAAAAAAGACGCGAATGTTGCAAGCAAGAACTTTGTCTCCAATGGCCAATCGGCTGCCAGGGTCCCGTTGCAAATACCCGTCAAGTTATGGACCGAGTAATCTCGAGCTTCCAGGAAGCTAATACGAATTAAATCAACACAGGCTGATCACTTTAGTGATACAGTAACGCCCTGATATGTTGATATCTGTCTCCTAGAGTATTTTTGACGTCTGTGCTTCCTCGATTTTTCAACTTTTTATTGGGCCTCTTTATTGACAATAACATTGTCAAAATCTGAAAGACAATCGTAATGCTTGATTGGTTATTGAAAATCACGTGCCGAAGAATTTGAAGGAAAGCGCGTTCAAAATGGAAGACGGGGGCTTCACGGGTGAAAAACGCGTTGCAGCATTTAGATGTTGTCATGGAAATAATCTAATTCCCAGTGAAGGGGCTTTTAAAGGAGGGAAGGGGTGCTTTTATGGTCATTGCAAGTCAATTCTTTACATTTTCAAAAACTGAAATAGCTTAATAATTACACGCTCCAAGTGTGTCTTCATTTCTTGATATATTTTGTTAAGCATCCCTTTCCAACAAAGGAGCTTTACATGG
Source organism: Rhopilema esculentum (assembly GCF_013076305.1). Next base: position 2,634,241 of record NW_027018659.1, read on the forward strand.
TGCCCATGGTGGAGGATTTTGATATCTTGACATTAGCGGTGAACTTTATTTCAACGAGGCGGTAAAAACACATAAGTAGCACGTTATTTTGTCGTTTCACAATGAAAAATCTTTTATTCTGTAAATCATTAAATTGAGAATTATCAGATCGCCTTAACTTTGACAGTTTGAGCATAACTCAATTTAATTTTTTTTAAATTGCTGCAACTGGAAAGCAAGAGTACAAGACTGCATCACTGAAATTATTTGTAAGCAGATGAAATCGTTCCATTAGCTATTTTAAGTCATATCAGAGGTTGTAAGTCTTTACCGGCAGCAATCCTTTAATGAAACATTTATAATGTAGAAACTTATTTCATTTTAGTTTTATGTTGTGGTTTTAATCTATTTGGTATGTTTTTATAAAGTTTTGAAATCATTTCCGTATGGCAATATTGGTTGCCTTGTTATCATTTCTTGTTATCTTTAGATTGTTTATTTTGCGTCATGAAATGAGAAATTTCAATAATTTTCGAATATGACACAGACTTTCTATATGAGCCAAAATGGATGAAAACAGGAAGGGGCAATTCACTCTTGCAAATAGTGCATGAGATTTCTACAAAAAACAATAGGATTTCTAAGGATTTTCAGGTAAAGGCGTATGAGATTTCCATAGAGTGATTGCCTCTCGGACAAAGTTTCACTCCCAATTTTCATTTCTTTTCGGGAGGGGCTTCAAAAGCAACCGAATATTCTCTTATGTACTTATCAAAGACTCTCTTATTGAGGTATTCTTGAGGAATATTTGAAGGCCAAAATGTTCAGGCGACCACCGCTCTCCAAGGCCACTGTCTCATTTTACATTAAATAGCAATCCTTACCATTTTTATTTAAGATATGTTGCTGACCTAAATGGAAGTTAGCAAATTAGCAAATTTTCTTCAACGAACGTGTAACAATTGCTCAAACCAAACGTCTGTCACTTGTACACAAATCAGTTTGAAATGTTCAAGAGTACAGAAAAATAAACATACCATACAATTTTCAAGTGACCTAATTTTTCAAAACATAGTGAATTATTTTACAGCAATTATTCTACCACTTACGAGATATGGTTTAGAAGAAAGTGTTAAAGCCAATTATGGTTGCAACCCCTTTAATATAAATTATATTTAATCTATTTTTTTCACAAAAGTTGTTCGTTTATCTGCAATAAAGGTACTGTATACATTTATGGCTCTATGTTCGGGGTTAACCAAAGATCACTTTGGTAATACCATTTTTGACCTTCTTAACATGAGAAATTTTTGTGATATACTCCCTTGTTTTTAAACCGTAAAAAACATACGTAAATAAGGAGCCTTAATCAATCAAAGAGTTTGTTTGATACAGGAGGAGGGCATGGGGATCTAAGGGATTTACGGTTTGGCCAATTTTAGTCACCGGATTTTGAGTTTTTCTCTGGAAAACATGCGGTTTTTCTGGTCTTTAATACTGTACTTACCGCCTTTCAGTCCGGGTTTCCTTTTTTATACAAACTTTAGTCCAGATTGTGGGCTCTTGTACCTCTAAAATCCCCCCTCATACAGTGTAGATGACAAAAAGAGATTATTTGCAGGCAGGAAAATTAACTATTGCGGATCAAATTTATTTGATATCAATTAATAATTGAAAAAGAGGTACAAATAAACGAGCTCAAATATATTGACATCTATTTTGTGCCAAGGTTCTCTCTAGAACCTGCGATATTCAGTCTGAAATGGGGTTTGTTCTGTTTACAAGACTGTCTCGTCAACTCATAATATTAATTTTTCGAACTCGTCATAATATAATTTTGTCTAGGGCAAAAAGCACCATGCTTGACAAGACAATCTTATATTGAAAGAAGAGATAAGATTATACTCAAATCCGTGACAATGTCTGGCAGAATACAAATAGTTCATTCAATGACGTCACTATCATTACCAGTCCTCTTGCTTCTACAATACGTGATAACGCGCCTATTCGGCTATAAATATAGTTTACATATCAAATTCAATATACGGTTATTATAGGAAAGATATCAATTAAACAAGCCTGCACCATGAAAGTTTGTTCAGTGACTATGTAATAGTAAACATGACAGTGCAAAACATCCTTATAACGACAAAGAAATAAATTAATGGACGACCACCATTTTCAAATAGGCGTTGTACTCATTGCTTCCTCTTGAATTCATAGGGAGATTACAACTGATAGTTCTTTGGGTCTGGCTCCCAAATAGATTTCATTAATCGATTTGCCTAGATTATCATATTTCGCTTTGGTGTCAAGCAAGCATGTCAAATAAAACCCTCAACATTTTTTGTTACAATGATACAGTGACAAATCTTTACATACCCCCTGGGATATGCATTGTGTAACATTTGAACCGTGGACAACAAAACAAGGGGATGTCTGTGGAATTTCATTGGTTCTTAAGAAAATTGGAAACATACCTATAGTCGTTCCAACTATGCAATTCACCCTATGACTTTAGTCAGGCGGCAAAACGAAGGCTGCTAGGTTACGCTATTCACCTTCCTCTAAAGAGCCCTGCACTATCTTTGTGCCAAAAGCGCCAGCGCTAAATCAACCTCAATAGGACCCCTTGCTTAACCCGTGATCCCTTGAAAGTACCAACCCTTTCAGAAGGGGCGATACCCCTAAGGACAAATTGGTCACTCCTGGGTCATTATGTATTCTATATCTGACACCATGACTCACTCATCTTAGGTAAATACCTCTAATGGCGTGTTTGAATACTACCTGTAGGTTTATCAAACATCTATCGTAAAATATAAATTAAAAGACTGAAAATTGTGATCATGGAAGAATGCTTGCACGATACATTTGCCGTGACTGATCTCCAACATGTTCACGTAGATTTCTATCCTGAAACGCCCTGCTAGTGCGCGTGTCCTCTTTGTTCAGCCTCGATGCGTGAATCTTACGTAACCTATCTAATTTCTTCTCTTGCATTTTGATCGCACTGTCCAAAGATGCTTCGAATGTTTCACGTCGCTCAGTGTCACGTGTGGTCTGACCATTCTACAAGTAGATAACAGCTGTGAAAGCGTTTAAGAAAACTTGCAATATGTTTAACAAAAACAACAATTACCTATGGTAGTTCAAGAGGGGGGGGGGGGACTGTTTACAATTGAAAAAACGTTCTGTATTTGCGAAAGCAGCTAGCGGAGCCCACTGGCATGGCCAAGGCTCCACCGCATGATAAGATATTGAATAAGTTAAAATTGGAGATATGAACAGTAACTTTTAAGCATTCATATGCTCATATTTGTATGTATGCCCCCTACTTTTATGTCCTTTATTGCATAATGATTGTGAAAAGGGATTCTAAATTATAAACAAGTTCTATGGAGTTCAATTCAGTTTTTTTCCAACTATACTCTTATTGTCAAACTCAGATTTTTAAACTATGTTTCGAACAACGTAACTTTCCTTAGAAGCACAACCACTCCCATTCTCTCTCTTTCACAATCAAACGATAATTCCAGATTCTACTAAACACTTACCAGTTGCTTTTCTTTCGCTTCTACAGTAGCCCTCGCTCTCGCAGTGTCTTCAATATCCTTTCTCGCGCGCTTTTCCCTCATAGCATCTAATCTCTCTTGTTTGTATCTCTGGGCTTTTTCTTCTTTCTCCTTCTGGAACTGTATGAAATCATCCCGCACTGCTCGCCTCTGTTGTCGATTCAGCTCCTGGCCTTCCTTGTATTTTCTAAGTCGCTCCTGCCTTGCAAATTCCAGTTGCTCCTTCTTTACTCTGGGCAATTAAAGAGCAAAAAAACATATTTGTTACCGTGCCAATGATTATCTCATTCCTAACATTACATCTATCTTTCCTGGAATACAATCCTAGGGGCAAAGGATTTTTAACAAAATATCCTTCCAAACTCACACATACTCTAATCCAAACACATTTTTCCAAATATATGGTAAAATGTAAATACCTTTATTAGCAATAGAGCTTTGATAATTGCAATTCTTTTGTGACATCTAAAGTCATACATCAGTTTCTATAAACTATTAAACTTAATACCAACTCGTGCAGAAAAGACCCAAAGTTTCAAATTAATACAGATAAAATCTACATCAAAATTTCCCAGTCTTTTACCTGTGAAATTCTTCTCTTTCATTAATTATTCTCTCCTTTTTGGCTCGGTTTTTAGCTAAGTCACGCTCCCGTTGTTCGTGTGTTTCATTCTGAGTTTCCCTCCAGCCAATCTCCACACCCTTTGTTGGTCCATGTCCATTAGCATAATATTCAATCGGCCTATTTGTGATTATATTTATCGGCTGGTTGGACAACTTCGCAGCATTTTCAACTGTCCAGCTCTCTCTGTACGGATCAGCCTGCTTGAATTTCCGATCTGATACAAAATCAAAAATATTACATAATATATTTATCAAATGATACCAAATATTTAAATATTATATATTACAACAGCAAAAATATCAAAATGAAGTATCGTCATATTGGAGTTTCGATTGACACAGAAGAGTCCCTGTAAAATAACCAGTTATACCTTTCCTCTGTCGAGGAGCAGATTTGATCTATTTTAAGCTTGATATTCGGAATTAGTTTTAAACAACCCATCTTTTAAAGATTAGCATAAACTTGAAGGAAAGCCAAAACCCATACGATGCGAGCAAAATGCAACAACAAAATTAAGAAAAAATGAAATTTCTATTGGAAAGAGGATGGTTAGTATCTTTTGCAGTATCAAGGATAAATGCTTGATAAAAATGTAACATACAATACGTCAGTGAACGCAAAAACGTCAGATTAAACGGTTGCTAGGGGATCCCCCTGAAATAAGAAGCTTTGTTAAAGTAGTAAGTGGATTGTGGCTTTTGCTGAGGTCAAACTGAAACAACTTACGCATAACCTTTCAATCTATTTCTACTTTTCATCCAAAAAGTTTACGTGAAAATATTCAACACAGCCATAATAAATCCTCTTTCACTCTCAAGATAATACATCATAGGGTGAAAGTATAATGAAGATAGGGAAAAAAATTCCAGAGAATGATGGTTGGACATAAGAAAAGATAATAAGAAACAACATCAAACAGATTTGTCTGCTACCGCAACAAGATTTGATAAGGATTGAGATAGGAGAGGGGCCTCTCTACTGATAACAAAAATTTAAAGTCTGCAAAGACGTTCAAATCCTCCATATCACTTTGATATAGATAATCCCAAAATTACTACTTTTATGCAATAAATTGGGTTTATTTATGTCTACAGATTTGTATCAAAGGCGAAGGGGACCTGATGTGCCTTGGATAATGGAGAATTTTTTTCCTGTAAGTGAATGTCTGGTTGAGGCAGCATCCACCTTGACATGTTGCGTTGGCCTCATTCACTGGTGTCTCCGCTAAAAATTCTATTTGAAAGGTTGTTCGGGACTTCGACCTTCATGCAGTCCGATTATAGAAGCCCTGTCTTATCTCATTTGATAAGGGCCCCGGAAGCTTTAACCAGCTTCAACACGCTACTGGTCCAGGACCGTATCTCGCTGTACGGTGAGAGTACATAGGGATGTCATCTCAACGCTTTTTTTTAATAGCTCACAAGTTAATCCTTACTTCGTCGGCAAAAGCAACTAAAAGAAGGTAAAAAGTTGTTTCACCTATATGGCCCTATTTCTTCGTCGGTTAATGTTATTTTCAGGCCCGTCGCTAGCTTTTGCGCTCAAGGGAGGTTTCCAAGTCCTGTTTGCCGAGAAAGTTGGTGGGCCATCCTCTATTTGCCGACAGGTTTGGGAATTCGCACCCCTATGTGGCAAAAGACTCCTCGTTTTTGCAATAGACCCTTTTCAAGGGTGGTATCTCACCCCAAACGCCACCAGTAGCAACAGGTCTGGTTATTTTTCATGACGCGTCACTGGTCATGGAAGACACGACTGTGGTAAATATATGCCATTGATGAAGAAATTTCTTCTGCCCCTGTCAACTGGGATAGCTACAACATAAGGTATACTTTGGCTATACCTGTCGATGGTGGAAATGGAACTCCATCGTGCGCATGATATTCTTTTGATGCTGGCCTCGGTTGGTTAACCAGCCTCCTTCTTATTCTCGGTTCACTACGCACATTCTGTGTTGTCGTGTTAAACACAACCTTCTTTCTTCTCTCTGGTCCCTTTCCATTGGACGTGTTAGTTGCTTTTGGCTTCGTTGGAGGTGAAGGGATATCGTATTTGATATAGGGTGAATACTTTGGGGTGTGTTTGTGCTTCTCCCAATGATTGAGCAATTCTGCAAAATAAACATACGTGTTTACTCAGGATTTTTTACTTTTGAATGAGATGATTGGGAACAAAATGCTATCAAAATGAGGCCTAACAAACTAGGTTTTATTGTTTGGTTTGTACATTTCTTAAACTAGAGCTAATTGACTCACTTTGGACCAGGGATATAAAACTGGTCCTAATAAACGACAAAAGATACAAAATCGCCAAAATAATACATTAATGTGTGGTCACTTTTCGAATATTTCTCTTACAGCAGAGCAAATTAATCATATCGTCCTTTTAGCAGCACATTTGTCATCCATATTGTAAAAAGCCTCATTGAACACACAGGCTGGCAAGAAGAAGATTGACAGCTACTTCCATTAAGCATATACTTATAGAAAAATTTGTAGAGGTTCGTTAAGTTTTTTTATAACAACTTAACATATTTCAGCCTGATCAAATTACTTTGATCAACACTAAACATTACTTTACTCCAGACAATGTCAAAACCAGGGGAGGAGAATACTGTTACTGCTATTAAGCTAAAAGAAATATTTTCTTAGCTTTGCATCTTTTTGTAAAGAAACACGACCTACCCAATCTGTGTTTGTGGTAGCCTTCTTCTGTGATACCTTTCTTCAATTTCGACTCAGCACGTTGCTTTTTGGTCGGCTCTAAAAAAGTAAGAACACTTTCCTTGTTTTGCAGTTGACTTAAATTGTAAGGTTTCAACTGTTTTGTAAGGCTATCTATGTAAGACTTAAATTGTTTTACGATTGCAAAATTTATCAACAGTTATAAAACTAACATTGAATAAAAGGAACCTTTTTCTCCACCTTACCTTTTTCTAAAGGTTCTGTTGCAGTATCCCACGCATTTCTTGTTGGTTTGGGAGTGCTACGAAAAGTGTCTGCAAGAAATTTCTCCCGCCATGTTCTAAAAGACTCTTTATCAATCTTTGGCTTCAAATCGTATCGTGGATCAAGATCATCATATGTTGTCTCAGTCTCCTCTGAGGAGGCGTATCCAAGTTCTCTTGCATACACTGCAATAATACGAGATATCAATTACTTTTTGCATAAAAATAGTTCAGTGCATTTTTGTAACCCATACATACTGTAAAATTAAAAAGACTTGAGCAGTCCTTCTGATAACTTATTTCATAAACAATTAAAAGCTTAAGATTAAGAATTAAACTTTGAATTCAGAAATAAAGGCTCTTTGTAGGAGTGTAAAATTTTGATACGTTGAGATCATATTTGACAAACATTGTAGAAAGATGCTTTTAGATCTGAACCAAACAAATGTCAAAACATTCGCGATGATTAGGCAATACTGCACAGCCTTCAACAATTGTTGTCTGTTATGAATTTGAACTTACTGTGCTTGCGTGAAAAAAATAAATGTTTATAGGGCGACCACAACGAAAGCAACTTTGTTGATCAAGCAAAGAGCTAAAGAGACGTTTTATGAAATGTTTGATAGAAATAGAATTCCGTAAATATCATCAAACATCCTTGAACATCTAGAAATATGGTGTTCAAATGAATAAAATATGAAATAATAAGCAATATAGGATGATTTCTTATGCCAATGTTTGTTTCGTTTGGGCAGGGCTTTAGGTGTTAATCTGAGTTGTTTGGAGACACCGAACAGCAACTCAAAGCTGTTATATACTACACAACAGTGTTTGTATATATCTGTCGAAAGGACAGCACCGAGCACTCTCAAACAAACTGGTTGACACTTGACAGGGATCTTTATTAGATGATAAACTAATGATTTTTAACTACGTAAGCTTCACTTCAAAAACCAAGCAGCAACCCTAGAGTTATTGTTTTCAAAATGAATTTGAACATGCCCTACCTCTGTCTTCCAAATATAGTTGCTGAAGTAGCAATTCCCCTTCTTCGATTTGTTTTTCTAGAAACAGGGATATCAAAGATTAACTCATGGACTACTTGGATAAGTAAATATGATCATGAATAAATGTGTGACATTTTTAATCTTTAACACAAGATTGGAAATGAGCAGTGTAAAAAATAGACGATAAGGCATTCAAAGCCAGTAACGTTCAGATTTATGACAAGCAACTTAAAGTAAATTGCTATTTCTGGGCGCTGAATTAGAGCAGCATCTCTTTGCTAAGATGATAAGATGGGTTATGAAGTTTTATCATACTACCTGTCCGTCCATATTGAAGTATAACCAGACATGCTGCTAACCAGCTAAGTCAGCTCACTTCTTAACATCTTACAATCAACAATAAAGAAAAGAAGATTATGCTCCCAATTAGTTAGACTTAAGCGCCTGTAAATACTCTTAAGTAGGGATAGGGGGGGGGGGGTACTAACGTTATTTCAAAGAAAGCAGTTCCAGCAAAATACCTATTTTATTCCGTAAGTGATCCAATGGTTCTTCTTTTTGCTTCTGTGACTTCGGTTTTGGCCAGCTTTCTACCATCCAGCTCTGTTTCGTATCATGGAAATTGTAAGCCAACGATCCATTCGATTCATTATCCTTCTTTTTGGACATAGAAAAGCTGCCAATTTGAGTCTTTCTAAGAGATTCGGGTAGGTATATCTCACTGCGGATGCGCGAGTTGAGTTCTTCGGAGATTTTTACTGACAAGCCACATGGAACTTCTTTAGTTTCTCCGTTGAACATCGAGACCACAATGACGTCACTCCCTTGCCCTAGAAGAAGAAAAGAACTTTACTTGTAGAACGTTTTGCAATACGGTAATTATATCGATACTATATTTACAAATACACTGAACAGGATCTGACATTTCAAACATCGCAGAGCAAAATATAGATTGTGTTAATTACAAGAGAGATACCATTAGCAAACTTATAACAGCAGCGTAACAACATATTCACATCAATTGGAAAGGTAACGAAGTTTTCATTCACGCTTATGGAGAAAAATCCCTGTTATCGAGTTGCAAGATAAGACTTTATAAGATCTAGAGGCTCTGTGGAGGTCTTACCAGCAATGGATAGGCCGAATAGTAGGTAGGAAAATGTATAGTTAGAAAATGTAGAGAAAATAGTCAACCAATATACATTTCATTGTTTATGGGAAACAGATGGGTAGAAGAAAAGGTGGTCACTGGAGGCTGAGATATATGGATCTAAAAAGAGTGGTGTTAAAAAGTTTGAAATGGGAAATGAACACACAGCAGACTTAATTATCAGACAGTGCAACAAGAAGGCCTCCAATAAAAAAGGAGCAAAAATTGGCTACTGGGCGATTAATTTGAAAGCAACAAGGGAGATAAAATGCAAACATGAACACCATAATCAAAACTGATTGTAGGAGCTTTCTAATACTAATACTTTACCTTCTGACTGCCCTTTCCTGAGATCAACACCTTCAACCAAAACCCCTGATCCATATCTTCCATCTTCTCCTACTGGGGCAAGAACTTTGTCTCCAACATATATATCATTTCTAAGGCCATCAGTGTAAGAAATAATATTTTCAAGGCATGTTTCTTGCTCTAGAAAACTCTTCTGAAGTGCTAAGCAATTATCAAACCTAACTTTGAAGGTATTTTTAGAGCTCTGCAAAGAGAAATAACAGAAAATTTCAGAGAAAAGTATTGTAGTCTCTGAAATCAAAATTAGAAAAAGGATATCATAACAGGATATCATAAAAGGAAAAGACAAACTCCAGCAAGAATGAAACTCATGTTGCAACTTTGAACTGGAAGCACAGCTTTGTCTACATGAAATCAAGCAACACACAATAGACCACTACTTATTTGTGTGTGAATAAAGAAAAGACCAAGATAGCAGGCTGCTTGATGATCTTCAATGATGAAAGTCTTGCGGCAAAAACTCAGTGGCTGTCATTACTGATTTATTAAAGGGCACCAGTTAGAAGGTAAATGTGTGTGAATAAAGAAAAGGCCACGATAGCAGGCTGCTTGACAGACTCCGATGGGAAAAAAATTGATGGCTACCATTACTAATTTATGTTTGTTTTTTGTTCATTCTACCAGCATTGCTGTGTTACTTATTTATTACACTACTTATTTACTTTTTCGTGATTTGGCCTGCTACAGTTATCTATGAAGTCCACAGCTTGCATAATGTCCCTAAGCATTAAAAATAGATAGTCCTGAAAACAACAAAAACCTTGTTTGAATAACTACAAAAACAAACTCACAGCATCAGTAACTGTTCCAAGGTAATAATAGCCATCTCTGTCCCGTCTTGCCAAAACCTTTTTTCCAATCAAAAGTGAAGCTGCTAAATTTGATATGTTCTCTATTGGTCTTTGTTCCCATGGATTTTCTATGGCAAAATACGAGGTTTTATAAGTATCACTAAAAATTTGATTAGCATTCAATAACTTTTGGCTAAAAACTCTTACATATCATTTGAAAACTTATAGCCTGTTATGTAAATTAAAGTGACAGGACCTGCAAGGTAGAATTACTTCTTTCTTTCTTAACATGATAACAAATCATCTATATCACCCAAGCTGGCCTTATAATACCCAAATCTCAATTAACTACTTCTATCAACCTCCACAGAAACAGGATCTTAAATGCTACAAACTATACACTTAAATGTCATGTTTCATATGTTCTAGCAAAAACTTTTATATGTTCATATGTTCCATCTAGAAATTTTCAATTTGAAAAGAATATTGTGATATCAAATTCAGTCTGATTTTATCACTGTATAAGGAGGCTTACATTAAAATAAACAAACCTTTTTTTGTAAGAGACCTCCATTGAGCTTTACCATTAGAATGACTTTCATATTCACCCCCAAACCAAACTTTTCTTGAATCATAAGATGATATTGAAGATATTTCTGATTCATCAATTGATAGTTTGTCAACATCCCTTATATTTTCAGTCTCATCAAGTTTTATTAAATGAGTACTACCATCAGACATGTAGGCCAAATGTTTAAGGAATTCTAATGCAAGATTATCATTTTCATGTCTACTTATGTAGAAACAGTGTATTGGCCTCCTTTTGATAAGGTGATTGATATTCTGGAAAATTATGGATGGTTGATCATCTGGCAGACCATCTGTTACCAAATATATTGCATCTGTTCCAGGATCCTGCAATGCAGTCATCAAGGCTTCCTGTGTGTTTGTTGATCCTTTGGACTCAAGGTTCCTAAAAGAAAAATATATTTGAAGATTCTACAGAACTTTGCAAGGAATGAAAAAAAGCTCATTTTAAATATTCTTATCCTGACTTGAGGTGTATTTGTATTAATACAAAAACAAGAATAACAGACATTGAAATAACAGGCTTTGAAAATTGTACAATCTAATTATACCAAAGGCATTTCTTATTTTTCTTGTTTTCTCATAATCAACAGCCCAGGCTAAGTCAATTAATCTGCTTGTCACAAATTCATTTGCAAAAATTTAACATACTAGATTGTCATCTTGTTAAGACTTTTAAATGTAGTTTTAAAGTTCCAATTTTGTCCTCGATGTATGCTTTCAACCACTGATTCAGTGAGTATCACTAACAACATTGCTACTTAAAGAAACTTTATGTAAGTTTGAATCTTTTAGCATGTATATTAGCTTAAAGAAGAAAAATACTACAAAAAGCATTGAACATAAGATAGGAAAATGAAACATGCAAGCCATACCTGATCCATTCTGTTGCAATAGACACAGTCCTTTCTGTACATGGCATTACAGAACTTGCCCATGAGTGAACAGCATCAGAAAAAGCAATTATATTGATCATTCCATCATAATCATGGCAACATTTCTCTGTGATAGCCTTAACCAAATGATCCTTTACGCCATCGAGTGCTTTATACATCGAGCCTGAAATGTCCACTAAGAACGTCACATTCTTTTCAGGTATCGCACCAAAAAGTGACGGCCATTTAATACTTCTTCTTTCAGACATTGTTCCTGGCATTTCAATTCTTGTGTGACTACAATTCAAGTGCTTTTTAGCAAGTTCTAACAGCCAAATAATTATTTGACTCTTGTTTTAACAGAGAAGGAATCGCTGATGCTGCAATTTGTAAACGTAAATTTGCTTCTTTCTTTGGATCGCCGGTTTTCAGAGTCGTTTACGCTCTCCTACCCAGTCTTTAGATTAAAATAAAATATTTGTCACCATGATCTGGCAATCAGCAAGTTTAAGCCACTGCTTTTTTATCTTATCTATCGAGAAACCAATATACTGCACTTCAACTCAACTACCAAATAGCAACAACAGCTAATGGCTTCATTGCTTCATTGTTGCTTAGCGCGCTCATAACAGTCTCGGATTCAATGCGAGATTATTTACTTGCAGATGAGGTTTGTTTTGCGAACATTGTGAGTAAAATTTGCAAATTATAGGCAAAGAGAAATGGAGAATTATACCATACTTGGAAGAATAGGAGAAGGGGCACATGGAGTGGTATTCAAAGCAAAACATGTTCAAAGTGGAGAGGTAGTTGCGCTCAAGAAGGTCCCATTACGACGACTTGAAGATGGCATTCCAAACACGGCCTTGCGTGAAATTAAAGCACTGCAACAGATTGAACACCCTAACATTGTAAAACTATACGAAGTTTTCCCGCACGGAACAGGATTTGTCCTTGTATTTGAATATATGTTATCTGACCTAAGTGAAGTTTTGCGAGATTTTGACCGTCTGCTGACTCAGTCACAGGTGAAAAGCTACATGCTCATGTTACTGAAAGGCATCGCATATTGTCATCAAAACAACATTATGCATCGCGACCTGAAGCCAGCAAATTTGCTTATCAGCTCATTGGGACAACTCAAAATTGCAGATTTTGGTCTTGCAAGGGTATTTAGTAATCACGAAGAGAGGCTTTACAGCCACCAAGTTGCCACTAGGTGGTACAGAGCTCCAGAGTTGCTATATGGTGCTCGAAAATATGAAGAGGGAGTTGATTTATGGGCTGTTGGTGCCATTTTTGGTGAACTTCTCAACAATTCCCCCTTATTTCCAGGTGAAAGTGATATAGAACAGCTTTGTTGTGTTTTGCGTGTTTTAGGCACCCCTGATGAGAAAACATGGCCAGGAATGACGGAGCTACCTGACTACAACAAAATAACTTTTCCTGCAATGGAACCTATACCGCTTGAAAACATTGTTCCAGATGCATCCCCAATGGCACTAGATCTTCTAAAAAAATTTCTTGTATATGCATCAAAAGACAGAATAGCTGCAAAAGAGGCAATGCTTCACCCATACTTCTTTACGGATCCTCTGCCTGCACATCATTCTGAGTTGCCAATACCAGTCAGAGATGCACATAAAAGTAACAGAGGACTAAAATACCAAGTGTTTGATGTTGATGTTCCCATTGAACAGTCACTTGTCAAAAAAGAACTTCTAGCAAAATATGGTAAAGGATTATAGGTCTCGTTAGTTGGTTGTGCAAATATTTATGTAAATTATAAAATTAATTAGGACTATAAAATATCTTCATTGTTTGAGTCCAATGCTGGAGTCTCTGTAATACTTTCCAGTTTTTGTTCTCTCTGTGCTTTCTAGCCTTAATTGAAATTACTGTGGGGAGGGGGGGCATTGTATGGCATCTTTTGGCAATATTTAGTTTGAATATGCATCTGCTGGTGTATGGTCTTCAGGCCAAAAATACTCCTTTTCCATTCCTTTTGCGGTGAAAGGTAATACTTTAGCCTGCAAATGGTCCTTACTTCCTGTTAACGGAGCAACACAGCCTCTGAGTTATGATTTTTTTCGAATTTCAATTGAGCTTTTCTTAAAATATGCCTTGTATGTGCTTAGCATGAAGTGTTAGCTTGTAAAATATTTTCAACCAGATAATTATGTGTTTTCAACTAAATGAGAGGTAGGGGGATGACTCAATGGTTAAGGTTGCAGACTACAGATCCAAGTGCCTAGGATTTGAGTCCCTGCCATGACCAAATGTTCACTTAGAGTGGGGTTGTTGCCAGCTCTCTGTAATCACAAGCATATCAATCCTTTACTGTTGTCACATTTAGGGGAAGGACTAGGGCACTGATTGCTAAGCATAACAATTTGCGTGAAACATGCATGGAAAATTTTCTGGTATTTATATAATGTTCTGAGCAGCTAAAAGTAAAATAAAATCAAGCAAGGAAATTTTGGTCAAAGGAAAACAACTTATCTTTCTTCTGGCCAGAAATCCGGTAGCCTGAAGCTCAGTTTACTGGTTCTAGTATAAATGTCACATCCCCAGTCTTGTGACTATTTCATCAGAATAGATACTGGTACAAGTCCCCACACTCATTAAAAACATACCCCCAGATTATTTAATGCCACCCCTGGAGCAAGGGAGTGCCAGCTGTTTGCCGTTTCTCAAAAATCTTGTCTATACATCTTTAATGGAGTTTTTCTTTGTTGTCATTGATTGCCCTTCAACGTAATACTGGAAGAAGGAAAGTTGCTTATTGGGGTATATTATTACCCATGTAGAACTTAAGATTATGCCTGGCGCTCAAAAAAACTTTCGCTGCCAAGCAAAAACTTGGCGCTAGTTGTGCGCTTCTCAGAATTACTGAAACAACTGCCTGCAAAACAGTGGCCAGGGCATTTCAAAATCAAAAGTTATGTGAACAAGAAATTTTATGGACAATGTTCTATAGATAGACACCCAATGGAATAATCAGTGGTCAGCAACAATCAGCGAGGAAGGGCCTTTGTTCAAAAGCACTTCGATGATTTTGTCAGAACCGACAGTGACATTTTCAGTATCAGTATTTGTTTCCACAAACTCTAGCTACCCCCCCCCCCCCCCCCTGCACCCTTACAAAAGCTTAACTTAACATTCGTCTGCATTGAACACGGGAAGTTTGCCACCCCTCCTCCGCACGCCTGACTACGGGCTTGAAAGAAAGCCAACAAATTTGCAAAAAGTAGAATATTACAATCTCAATGAGGAAAAGGAAAACATTGTGTTGACAAAGAAACTAACCAAGAAATCTAGCATCGATGTCCTGCGTGATTTTCGTCAGTTCAAAGGAAAAAATTAAAGTGAAATATTTTTAATTACAATTAAAAGCTGCATATTTACAGTGATCATATAAACCCAACATTATCGTAATACATGCATGCATAAAGTTTTTGAAAGTAAATCTAACAACTGTAATTGTGTTTAAAAAATTTAGACAGTCGTAATTTTCCGACTATTTGAATTTATACGACAATTGTGACCATCAATATGATAATAGGCTTACAACAACAATGATAATAGCCAACTTCACAATACGTTGGCCTTAAGTGAGTTTAAAAAACTGGTTTTAAAATATCTGCAGATTCAAAGTTTCAGAGCTGATTTTCTTTGTTATCTTCACCAGTTGAGTTACTGGTTTTTTGCAGTGGCCAACGTAAATTCTTTTATCTAATTGAGCAAAATGCTAAGGTGATGCTCAGTATTGGCGTTAAAGTAAAATTAAAGATAATACCTTTATAACGAGACAGCATAAACAGGTTTTCAATGTAAACACTACTTAAATTTGCATTGCCTGTGATTTTCTCCTCCCCTCTTTATCAATCTCTTTATCACTTTCATCCGGATCTAAAACCTTTGGGTAAGGATGTAATGGCTTTATTCTCACAATGTAAGTGCTCTCTCGAGTTCTTGCCTGCCATTAAAAACATTTTCGACTCGTTGAAAATTGATGAAATGAGTTCAAGAAAGCTTTAGAAATCGTTTTTGTGTGTTTAATGATAGGGAGCAAACCTTAACCTTAAAATTTCTAATTAGCTCTAAATTTGAAATGACCAATGTCTCAACACTATCGACGAAAGATGTCATGAAATACTGATAAGACTTATATGAAGCCACAAGCCTAATAGAACATCTTATGTCTATATGACCAGTCGTCAAACTCTTTCACCCCTATACCCCTTCTAGCCACTCCTTTAACACAATCATTGTAAGTGCTAAATTCAAAATTTCTCGAATGAAAGGTTTGGACAGACTGTTTTATGTTACTGCAAGCATAGTATGAACTTAACATGCACTTATTTGCACTCTCCCCTCCCCACTAAACATAAGACGGCTAGCTAGTGATCAACCCTGAAAGTAAAATTATAATTTTAAGTAACAGGGCATACGATCTATATGTATCTAATGGTTTGAAACAAATCAAAAATCTTTCCTGCACCCGGTTTTGCATTTATCGAGCTCTAAAACCATATCATAGTTAGGAGAACGCCCTGCTTTTACAGGAGAAAACGGCCAGGACACAGCCAGCACAAGTAGGATTTTCGTCCAAAGAGTCACTTGTTGTCTGGTTCGGCTTAGAAATCTGCATCCCATCCAGAAAGCTCATCAGGTGGGACATCTGAGCTCGTTGGAAAGTTGTCAAAATTTGAATGGTCCGTTGTTGACCGTACCTGTTTTTGGTTGAAATTCGTTATGAAAACAGTATCAAAACCATAGTACATTAAAAATTTCAGTGAAATGAAGGTAATAGTTAAGGTTAAACCTTCAAAATTAAGATAAGGAATGCAATACAAGGTTAAATAAATACGACGTTGACAAATGCTATAATAAGATAAACAAAGATATGCCTGCATAAATGGAAAGCATCTATGTATAATTTTGCCATCAAATAAATTACAATTCAAAATTAAGAAAAAGAAAAAGATCTAAGTACAGATATATATAAAATTTACAGATAGAAGTTAAAGCATAGACTAAAAACACCCCAGGTTAAAAATGGCAGGGATAGCATTAAAAAGGTCAATACGATCTTGTTTCCATAATGGTCCCTCCATTGCATACTATCTACAATTGCTTTAAAAGGATTGATGAAAACAACAGAACAAATTTTAGAACCTTGAAGAGAAGCTGATTTTACAGAGATGAAAATAAAAATATTAATTAATGTTGGCTTGATTAATAATAAAAAGTTTCGAGAAAGTTTTACCTTTGGCACAAATGGAGGCTTTAGCGTCTTTTCTAACAGTCCATGCCAATGAAATCCTTGAAACCATCTGAAATCAAGCAATCTTGCAATTCAACAAAATCCATGAAACTTAACGTCCTATATAATTACTTAAATTTACAAAATGAAGACAGAAGTACCTCATAAAAGTTTGCTTGTAAACAGGACTGGATGATGTACAATGTGCAAGGATGATTTATGCTTTGTTTGATTGTGATGTTAGATAACAAAATTTAGATTAAATACTGTGTTATTCATGGGGTTTCATCGTTGCGGTATTTTAGTCAATGTTTTGGTCATTAAAATACATATAGACGGTATCCCAGCATGCACTGGCTGATGAACACTGGAATAGAATCTTTAATCCTACATAACACACTTACTTGTGGTTTCTGATATCTTCTATACCATTCTTCTGAGCTCCTAACCTCTCACTGGGCTCATACCTAAAAGAACAATAAAGGTTTACGGAGTTCTCATTTTCATGATGAACATTGGTGCGAGGCTCAGTTGTTAGATGGCTCAGTTGTTAGAAGCGCTACTCCGTGGTTCGAGTCGCTGGCATGACCAAACTTTCACCCAGAGTGAGGAGAGTCGCCAGCTCTCTGTAATTCCAGGCAAAGGAATCACGAGGTGTGGTCACATCGAGAGGAAGGACCAGGACACTGCTTGATAAGCATAAGCTCAGTGTCCTAAAAACTACCTTCGGATGCTAGGTAGAAACAGATACAATACAATACAATACAATACAATACAATACAATACAATACAATACAATACAATACAATACAATACAATACAATACAATACAATACAATACAATACAATACAATACATTACAATACAATACAATACAATACAAATATGTGGTCAAAATCTGCAATTAATCCGCCTTTAAAAATCAAACAACTGCAACGAAAAACAGAAAATTTGGGATAATTTCCCTTTTCGGTTAACCTCAAGAATGACCAAATTTAAAATGTGATGTGTTGACGGAATATAACGTGTTGTATTCAAATAACATTTGACTAGAAGAAGCATAGCATTTGATTGGTGCCTTAATTTGGCTAATCGGCGAGCCCCATTGATAGAATATGAAATCCTACCTGCAGAGCTTCTTGATCAGGTGTTTGGCTGTCCTCGTAACCACTGGAGGAAAATCTAAGGCTTCGATGCCTCTTAGGATGAAGTTATATGTGTTCATTGGATCCTCTCCATTGAACGGGGGGCTATAGAAACGAGTAAAAAAATGTAGTACTGGGAGAAAGCTGGGGATTGAACAAATAGGCCTAAAATTGTCAACATGAAGAATTTCTTCACAGGCTGATTCCTCTCAATAAAATATTTAACTTATAAGTTGATTGAAAATGTACGAATTCATTATAATCACCAGTTAATATAAACAACAAATCAAAATTGAAAACTTAATTTTCGTTTTGATAAAATTTTGTCTTTGTTTATTCTTGGATTGATAGAATAGAAAAAGATATGATATAAACTAGAAGATGAACATGACCCACTTTCCAGTCATTAGCTCAAATATCAAAATTCCAAGCGACCAATAGTCAGCTGCGAAATCATGACCCTAAGATAAGATATACAGAGTTTGAATCGATAACAAAAGCAAATAGTTAATCTTTAAATCGAAAAATCTTAACTTGCAAAAATAATATCATTTAGAAGCTTTGTAGAGCTCTGTAAAAGTCAATTCAATCTCTAATGAAAATAATTTTGTGTAGATTCACGATCGATATAAAAATATAAAAATATATGCACAGCCTAAAGTAACAGCCTTAAAATTATAACGTCATAGTACTTTGTGGATTCTTAGCATTAATCGAGGAAGAGATTCTGCTATTGCCATCTGTTGTTCTAAAGGGTTTTTCTCTTTAAATGTACCCCTACAAATGCTTGTTCATATTTAAAGTCCAAATTGAATATCAAACGACCAAGCTGAGATCGAGGATAAGGGATTAAGGAATTTACTACAACATTGAAGGGTGTCTACAAAAATAGTATAATATCAAGATAATTTCTAAGAGTATTCACATGCCTTTTAAACATGAATAATTATTTGGCTACAGTATTAAACTTGCTGGTCTGTTTTCCAAAACCTGAAAGCATATCAAATCATCGATCTACCAAATACACTTGATTTTCAACAAGATGCATGACCGATTGATGACTCTCCTCTTAAATATACTTGCAGCCCTGAATTTTCAGTTCTAAGAATGTTAAAATCTCAGCCCTGAATTTTCAGTTCTAAGAATGTTACAATATTTCTATTTTTACAAACTTTGTCATATTGCTGAACGTTTGTCAAATACAGCGTACTAACCTTGTTGAGAATTATCTCAGGAGCTACGTATTCAGGAGTCCCACAAAACGTCCACGTCTTGCCAACACTCCCAATCTTTTTGGCAAATCCAAAGTCAACCTTGAATAAAAATTTGGAAAACAATAAGCATAAAATCATTCACAAAGTGAAACACAACTTGTTGCTTATATTATTGAAAAAGGACTAGCTGCAGTAACATATTGATAAGCAAAGGAAATTCATGCTGAAAAAGACCGCAAGGTGGATTATCGAATCTTGCAATCTGATGTCTATAAAACATATGGTAGGAGGAACAATGCAAATTGACGATGAGCAATCCAATATGGCAACGAATTTTGTAATACAACGATTCATGGTGTAAACAAATGAAAATTGCTGTTTACTGGTCTGTCATATAGTGTTTGATGTATGATATTAAGTTGTAACTCCGAATTTTACGCTAAAATAGACCATCAAACAAACTTCTAATGGAACTATGATAGATTTATTTTAGTTTCATTATATATTATTTTATAATTTTTGTGTTCTTTTGTCAATTTTCATTGCCCCTGATGAAAATGGTGGAAGGATATATGAATATGAACGAAAAAAAAAATGTTTAGTAATATAGGTATGCAAATTCATTATTGTGCTCACCAACTTGACATATCCAGTATTGTCCACAAGCAAGTTCTCCGGCTGTCGGACAAAAATATTCAAAGTAACATAATGGTAGATGTGCGTCATATCGTACTATCAACAGCATTTAGCATAATGTTGGCAAAGTTGGTTTTGGCAAAATATTTGGTAGCTGATAGCTGACTGGCCTACTTCAAGCCAAAATGCAGTTTAAACAAAAGTTCGATACACGCTGAAGGTGCTGATCGCCAATTGTTCAAAATAACGGTAGATAGCATTTGGAAGGATAAAAATCAATCACTAAATTTTCAATCAATGAAAAATAATTCGGTAGGTATAGATTGAAGAATCCACACAGAAGAGAATATTCATACAAGTTTTAAAAAGACTGTTAAAACATACTTTTAAATCTCTGAAAACAATCTTTCTTTCGTGTAAATAGGCAAATGCTTCAACAACACAAGCAATGTAAAACCGAGCAGTGCTTTCATCGAAGTAGTTTC
This sequence comes from Rhopilema esculentum, assembly GCF_013076305.1. The sequence goes on from NW_027018659.1 coordinate 2,654,893, forward strand.
TGTGAAAGAAAATAAATCAATTTCTAGTGCTATCGTGCAGTGCATTAAAGTTAATAGAGAGGGTTGTCAAGAAATTCCTTGCATACAAATCCTCCTATAATCCTGATAGTTTGATAATCTATTGTAACTAGCTGTTTTCATGTAATTTGTTATTTCAATGGCATTTGTATGTAGAGGAATTTCAAAATGAAACCATCCAGACCCCTAACTTGAAATTAGAGGTCTGGGGTCTACTTTCAAGTTAGGGGCCTGGGAAACAGGCTAATCTACTGGTAGTATTGTTGTCCAGTTAACGATGTAGTTTAGCATTTAAATGACAGAAAGGTCTTTAGAAAACAGTATATTTTTATGATCAGCAGTTAAAGAAATTCTTATAGCATCTTTCAAATCAATCATCTTTCAATGAATTTCAGAGAAATTGTAGAGTGGTGGCTGAATAAGATACCCAGGCGAAAATGACCATTTTGTGGCGAAAAAGGGAGTAATGGGGTGTAATAGAAAAGATAGTGAAATATTTTAATGAAATAAATAAGTAAGAAACATTTTGAAGCAGATTTCGTTTTGGTTAAAGGACGATAAGCTAGACTGAGGAGGTAGTAATTGAGTGAATTCTAGTTTATATTCTTGGAAAGGAAGTTATTGAGCATATAACTACCTTGAAAACATGTAGCATATAATTTTCAAACAAAAATGACACAAAACGTACAATGAGATAACAGGTCAAGTTTGACTACGACAATTTAAAATAAGGCAACTTATAGGTAATATAAAAAAGTAAAAGCAAAGAAAAACAAACGTTAACAGCACTATTAGTAGACGAAAATACAACAACGCTAAAAGTAACATCAAAATGTACAAACAAAAATAAAAAATTGAAAGGCCACGTCAAAAACCAACTCTTCTTTATCACTGACCAAAGAAGGGGAGTAAAAGATATTCAGGATAAAGAAGAGTGTTGGAATAGCTTAACAAAACTCTTAAACAGGGAAAACAAAAATCTTAATGCTAAAGAATAGACCAAGGCACTCGAATTGTAATGCTTACCTATCGCGAAGAATTGTCCATAACTCCCCGCCAAGACAGACTTCCATCAATATATAAACATATTTTGGGTCTTTGAATGTTCTGTGAATCCTAAAATCAAAATTCGATTACATATTAAAAAAATAGTTCAGAAGCAAAGTCCTTAGCTACAAAACACTCAAATACACAATAACTCAACAGAGTCGATATGCTTTCTTTTGACAATCGTCATGAGAAGAAAGTCGGATGACCTTGGAATCTGAAGTTATGACACTACTCTTAAACGTTTCCTGTTAGTACCAAGTAATTAACACTTGTTATCAATCGTGTATAAAACATATCTTCAAAACAATGTTCAATCTAAGACTGAGCATATTTCGAATACGTCACAGCTTGTCGTGTCATTGATGCAGTCACTGTCACGAAGAACTACCAATAATGGTATCAGATCATTAAGTTTTCAAGGGCCTAAAATCTGAAATTCACTCTCAGAATCAATAAAGACAGCACAAAATACTAGACAATTTAAAAATTTGATCAAAACTTGGTTCCTTAAAACAAGTGCGCATGCTCGTTTTGCAGTAAATGAACTGTCTTATGCAATCCTGTAAATTGCTTCATGTTAGTCTTAATAAGTGTATATTCACTATTGTAAAAACTAACATTAAATAATCTACAATACAATACAAATACAATCTACAACACAATACCAAAACTTGGTACTTATCTTCGGACTGAAGATGCCAATATAAAGTCAACACCCTTCAACCTACTTATAGCTTACTCTAAGAACTTTCAGAAAGAAGATAACAATTCCTACTTGATTATAAAAGGGCAGTCAAGTTCCATCAGAATCTTCTTCTCGTTGTAAACATGCTCCTGTTGCTTCGTTTCAACAATATGCCGTTTTATCAGTGTTTTCAATGCAAATGTTTTGGATTTACTTTCACGCCTATCCAACACCTGCATGGAAAGATAAGATATCAAACATCGTTACCCCAATATAAAGGATTCGAAATTGATGATGATTCTGTTACGATTAGAGGACGGATGTGATTTGAATGATTAAACGATGATTAAACGAGAAAAAATAAAATCTAGGTCTAATTATAACCAATCAGCTCTTAAACCCCGCAAAGAAGAAGGACATAGAAAATTACGAACTTACTTTTTTGATAGGGCATATTTTATTTAAAAACCCATTCTGCGCGACAAATCACAAGGTTTTTATGCAGAATACAATTTCTCCTAAAGAGCTTTCGTCACAAAATATCCCTATTCCCTATCGCTAGGCATAAAAATCAGATCCATCATCAAAATTCATTTTTAGATAAGATTTCATTTTTAGAACAAGAAGTAACATCTGACTTTCGAAAAGTAGGTTCTTCTTATCTTAGGCTGATATAGCAAAGGTTGATAGTCATCACGGCTTGCTGGATGTCATATTCACAGGAAAACATTCCCGGAACCTATACGATCATAACTGAGCCAACCAACCCCCTGACATGTATGACATAAGCTTACTCGAACTATCCTTTTCAGATTCAGTGGGCCTTATACATCAAATGACGTTACAACAGCTTTGTTGATGATTGTCAATAAACAGTCTTACCAGGTCAACCCTTCCAAATCCACCGATACCCAGAGTTGCTATGGCTTTGAAATCTGTCAAATTGCATTCTGCGAATTCAGGAGCTATTCTGATCAAGATGGAAGTGCCATCTTCGCTTGATTTGGGACTTACTCTAAAAAACACAAGAAATCATCCATATAAAATCTATGCAGTTTGTTTGTTTCTAAATTTATAATTGAATCAGACACGCTTCGATGTATATGACTTGTCAAGCGTCGTGAAAAATTTCACGTACACTGTAGCGTATGAACTCTTTGCATACCTGATAGCACCCCTTTCTTCGTCACCGTAGTCGATATTTTGGATGTTTTCTAACGCACCAATTACGTTTAAGAACGTTCTAAAAGAATAACAATGGAATTAAGACTAACGAGTACGGCAGAAGGGTCCTTTGCCTAAAAATAAAACCAGAATTTCTTCCTATATCGTTTTTTGGCCACATTTGCAACAAAATTTCATAACAGTGTCTTTTCAAGCAGCCATTTGAGAGTTCTTAAAAAATATTCACGAATACTGTAATTTTTCCCAGAGCTTCTTTGTTCTGAGATGACATTTTCGAATAAAAATATGCGGATCTTTTACCTATTATCTAAGGTTTGTACCTTTCTAAACCAATGGCGGTAAGTTCTCTATTAAATATTATTCCTCGAGAAATATCGCCAACACACAGGAATTAGAGAGTATAATGAATTTCGGCTCTAAAAAGGTATTTAACGAACAATCTTTATACATAAGTTTGAAAGTAATGAAATTCAGCTGTTCAAAATTTGCAATTTGGAGAAGCATATGACATTACGGGATAATTTTCGTTCTAAGTCAATATTTCAGCAGGCTGAACATGACACAATATGCGGCTTATCGAATCTAATAGATTAATAAACGAAGCAGATGATATCATCGCAAAAAGCGGCATGAAATATCATTGATATCAATATTGGATTGATTTAAAATGATTAGCTGGAATCAAAAACAGTTTAAGATAAGCAGATTCTACTGGAAGAATAAATTATGAATTTTTAATACTGAAATACGAAAAAAACTAAAATCAAATGAATAATTACTCTCGTTCGATGACCATGCATTCAACTCCAGGCGAAAGAGCGATGATGCTAGCAGTCCTTACATCTTCACTGAAATCGATATGAATTGTTTTGATTGATGGCATTAGAATATCGTATAAACATTTCTACGTTTGTGTCATTATTCTTCCACTTTTATATTCTCACTTGAATTTATTGAATGCATAACTTGGGTTGAAATAATTTTTTGTTGCTGTTGTTGTTGTTTTACTGTTGCTGTGGTTGTTTTGCTGCTGCTGCTGCTGTTGCTGCTGCTGTTGTTGTTGTTGTTGTTGTTGCTTGACAGCTATTGTTGTTGTTGTTTTGTTGTTATTGTTTTTAAAGCTGTTAATGTCGCTGATAAAACAAGAGCTTTCTAAAGCATATCATAATCAAGCTCTATGATTTTTTAATTTCTAAGAAAATATTTCCAATTTTCCATGCAATTCGTTATCATCTTATCACACTGTTACTGACATAATTTCATGACATTCTACCAATGACATTTTATCTATTCACCTTACTAGGGAAAAGAGGGGACATGGTTAACAAATACCATTTCGGCCCCTTACCTCAGCAAGGCTTTCTCACCAAAGTAGTCACCAGCTTCAAGTTGGCGAATTTCTTGAGGTTCATGATGACCGCTTATCATTTGAAGAACTTTCACCTAAATAACATAAAGCATAGTTCAACTAGATTACAAAGGAAACTAAAGACAGATAAACGAGGATAAAGAGCTCTAAAATAGATAGATAGACTGAAATAGATAATCACATGAAAATCATGAATAGGCTCAGATTGCTAACATTTGGTCCTTCTAAACTTCAATTTTCGTAGTTAAGGTAAAATCAATATTCTTCTACATAATTCTACATAACTTATCTTTCTACATAATTCAAGAAACTTCAAAATGACGTTGGCGACCTCTCTAGTAAACAAAAATCAAGCTGGGAAAAAGTATAATTTCATTAAATGAGCCACTGAAAGTATATAGTCATACGTACTCGTCCTGACTTTATAATGTAGAAGGTATTTCCTTTTTCACCTTCCCTAACAATATAATCGTCTTCTGAATAAAAGTCCTAAAAAGAAAGAAAGAATAAATAACAAAACAATTAAAAAATGATCAAACAGAAATGAAAATATACTAAGTACATATTACGCGGGCTTCTTCCTTATCTCAAAAAAGTCCATACAGCGAAGTAAAAACTAACGTTACGGCAAGAGGCGAGGTCTGACAACAATAAGTTAGTTTTTTTGGGATATGAAAATATACATTTGAAAAATACAAAAAAGTCGATGATTCATTAAATCACTGTTCAAAGTGGTCTCGAGGGAAAGTAACCGATTCAGTGATATTGTAATTGATGAATTATTCATTTAAATTGATTTAGTGATACCGTGATTGACTAATGATTAAGCTTTGAGAAGAAACAGTTAATTTCTTTTAATGCCATGGACTAAATCAAGCCAAGAGGACTTGACTTTGGAGGACAATTAGGTAGGATAGAGTGGTACCATCAAAGAAACTTTGGGGGGGGGGGAGAGTAAGTTTTCCCCAAATGTTACTTAAGTATTGTCTATTTAGCTCTACTAAGATTGAGGAAATATACTGGGTCAGAAAGTGTCATATTTTTTTAATATTTACCTATAGAAGGAGCACTATAAGATGGATGCGGTTATGTGATGTTGCAGAAAGAGGGTGTTTCTGTAAAAAGAGCTTCACCAAATAACCACAACACCACTGCCCTTCGAGGTATGCCTACTTCATACAGGTAAAGCCGGGATACTTTTTGCTTCATGGTGATTATCAACAGTTTGCTTGAAAAGATGATTGAGTTGTGTAACCGGATTCTAACTAGAATTAAAGGGACTAAGCAAGATTTCGAATTATAGGAACAATATATCGTTAGAATTTTTAGATGAGGGATAAGTAAGACCTTACGCTTTGTGTGGAGATTTATACATCATGGAGTAAAATATGATTTATAATGGCATCGTTAAGTAAGATTTCAATGCTATCTTTCAGCTTACTGAAGAAAACGTGAAGAAAATCTAGAAATAACAGGTTATACCTCCTCAACCACATCCACGATTCTATACATCATTTCCTCTGACAAATCTTTCAACAGCTTGACACTAGTAAGAAGAATAAAAGGAATACTAAAAGCTATATGTCCAGTTCGTTTGACTTATATAAGACTTACATGACACTGATTTCTTAAAAAGAACCACTCAATCAAGGCAGTGGCTGGTGGTTCTTAATTTTTCCAAATTTGATGCTACTTGCTTCTTCAATTACCAGAATGTAATGTAAGTTAAAAAATTTAGACAAAAGACACCATTTTACTGCGAAATGACATTGGGTTTGTACAATGCATGTGGTTTTCTAATAGTATTTACACATGATATACTCTTTCAAAAAAGATAGTGCTAATGATTTTATATTGTTCTTGCATTCTACATGTTACACTTCTTCAGCCTACGATTTCCTTAATTAGTTTTATAACTTCTATTTGGATCTAGAAATTTCTCCAAAGGTAGTATGTGTGTCCAAAGTCAGGTTGGGATGTGACGGACAAAAGTTAATGTGCAAAAATCATGACTCCTTTTCAATTCATCAAACAGAACTATGTTCTACGTCTGTCAAACAGTGCGAAGAATGTCATTGGTAACTTTTGTAGTTTTACATGGAGATGACAAACATACTCAAAACATGCCTGGTCATCAATTTTCTGCCTAATTGACAGCTACAAACGAATGTCAAAACTAAAAGTTATACGAATGTTAGAACATAGGCTAGACTATTGCATTCAACAGAAGGCCACAAAATTCATTCTGTTTTCAAATCTAAGTTGCCGCTCATGAATTTAAAAGTAATTTCTTTAAAATCGTTTTCTTTGAAGCCATGAAATAAAGGCAAGATAATTCAATTTTTTCATTGATGGTAAAAGATAATGTTTGTGATGCAGATTCTTTTTAGCCGCAAGACTCATAATAAATTCATCAATCGGAATGTTTTACATTTAAAAACGACAGCCCATCAGGATTACACAAATAGGATTATGTACTGTTTCATCTGCCTGTGTCGCCCATTTAATTAAAGCTAAAAAGAAATATTTCAAGACTTAGTCTCCTCGTAAAAAGTTTTCGAATTATCAACTCTCATTCTTATATTGGGAAATTAAACATGGGTACTTTTAAATTCGACGTTGGAAAATGCCAAGCTGTATGATGATTCTGATCATAATTATGACGATGAAAATTACTGCTATCATTGTTGATTTAATCTTATTTTGTAATTTTCATGCTGATGATGTTTGTAATAATGATGATGATTATGGTCAAAAAAGGATAATGATCATTATTATTTCTATCATGAGCATAATAATGATAATCACCTTCATTATTAAATTGTTACCTTTTTAAGAATTTATGATGCTCTTCTCGTCTGATTATACCAGTTTTTCGCATTACAATTTGGAAAACACTTCGATCTATCACCCATGCTAGGCAGTTTTCGACAGCTGGAGGGGAAAAATATTACGTCACAGTTGAAGAAAAGCAATGTGCATGATTCGATGCCTTTTCTGCTGATTGGGATATATTGCAAAAGGGTATCTTTCTTACCCAAGGACATGAACAAAAGCAGGGATTGATTATGCAAATTAACTAAACTTAGTTAGGCTGCAAGTAAATAGAAAACCTGTTCAGACAGATCCAAGTAAACACAGACGAGCAGTAAATGGAGATAGTTTAGATAAAGCAATTTTTTCAAAAAGAGTGCTTACTAGTGAGGAATTATGGGCCAATTTGTAGGGTAAGTTTAGGGCCTAACTTGGAACCTCTCCACTAACTGTGCGCTAAAAGATCCCTTGTTGCATGGTCTTCAGACCTTCGTTGATGGCGCAAATATTAACATACTAAAAATACAAAAGATTTGTTTTGGATAACGAACGATAACCTTATAAAGAGACAGGGACTGATAGAAAATTTCATGCATTCCGCCCCCTCCCCATTTTTGCAAAAGTAGAGCTTTTTTACATAATCTTTTGTTATGGGTTTTTCATTGGCCCTCTACTTGCCAACTTGCATCGGATGCTCTGAATAATGTAAAGAAATAAAACAAAACTGAATCTTTGATTACCAAACAGATTAGAGACTGCTGAATTTGCAACTAGAACAGGATTTATGAAACTTTAAAATTCAACAAACCTTTTACAGATGCTGTCCTTGTGCAGTTATAAAGTATGGCAAGTTCACCAAACAGAGTGCCCGGTTTCATCGGGTTTCCAAGTACTTCATTATCTTTGGAGACTTCAAGGGTTCCATCTGCGTGACAAGTTTAAAGTGTTAGAAAGTATTCAAGACATTTCTATGATGGGAGCAATAAGCCCACCAAGCTTTGGCTGGGATTCCTAACACAACAAAAAAGCCCATCAGGTACAAAAAAACCCTAAGGTACAAAAAACCCTAAGGTACACAAAAGCCCATCAGGTACAAAATAGCCCATCAGGTACAAAAAAAGCCCGCCAGGAACAAAAAAACCCATCAGGTACAAAAAAAGCCCATCTGGAACAAAAAAGCCCATCTGGAACAAAAAAGCCCATCAGGTACAAAAAAAGCCCATCGGGTACAAAAAAGCCCATCAGGTACAGAAAAAGCCCACCAGGAACAAAAAAAGCCCATCAAGAAAAGAAACTGAATCTAAAAGACTGGTCTTTGAAGTTGATAGATTTTTAAACCATTCTATATACCTACCTCTTCACACTATTTTTATTGCATGCTTTAGAGGGTGCACCCATTAATCGTATGCACAGAGACGTCTTTCCAAAAAAAACTTACATACACCCACAAGTACAAAACTAATAACATTGTTGAGGGGCCCAGAAACATGTTAATACGTACACACGAGTTAATAAATGAACACTCTTAAGGAAATAACATAGATTTTTACTCATTAAGAAAATTAGAGTATAACAAAGAGTGAAAAGAATCAAGGACTGCATATTATAAAGACTCAAGAGCCAATTTCGGAGGCATAGCAACATCAGTGCTTCGCCTAAAATTGTTATTGGATTTCCATTTGAACCCAGCCACATGACAAGATTTATGTAAATCAACCATGAAATTAAAATACTTGATTTTTGCCTAATTCTATTAGCTACTTGGTTAGTTGCCAAGAATACAAATGGAAACAGTCGCGATTCTTTCAATATAGCTCATTATGGCAAGTTTAACGTCGAGAAATGTTATCTGCAATGACATAAGACGTCTGCTTATTAAGAAGTCACAGAGATGGATGTTATCAAGGAATGATTGCTACGATTGAAATCGCGTCTCCGCAATTCAGTTTAATATGATAAAAGATGGAATGGAATTACTATCAAATTTTACACAACCTAGAGGCCATGGGTCATGTAGGGAAGGTTTCGAACACAAAAGAAAGTATAAAAGAATTCCAAAATCTTAAAAAATTGAAAACAAATACTGAGACATAATAATGTAAAAGAAGGAAGTGCAAAGAAGAAGTCTCCAGGGGTAATTTTCTTCCCAAATAATTTAGTAAATTTTGACGTACCAGCATTCAAAAATCACCTTTCATAAAAATCTCTTTCTATCGATCTATCACATTCACAAACACGGTTGGTTTCAAAATTTGTTTGTTTTATCCAATCTTAGCTAAACAATAAAGGGTCGAAAGAACGTTTGTTATGTTTCTGAGCTCTGAGAATTAAATGCTCGAGCCATCATCAAACTTCTTGGATTCTTTACTGAAATTAGTCCTTCAGCCCAATTGAATTTTTGCAGTGTCGAATTTAAACACTTTTAAAATCTAATGCTGCATCAAACATTTAAATGCGTAGAATTGTGACTTGCTTAACAGTCACATTTTTGCCACGCTAATTAAATTCAAAAATTGCCTATTCCATGAATTATATGAGAGTCGTCTCTGATATTGCTTGCCATTCTCGAAATCTGCGATTACTACCAGCAAATTCAATATTGATAATGAAGCTGAATTTCTCTTTTCGAGACAGTGCAAGAATAAGTTGCTGTAATTTCTCGCCGTATCTTGTTTCGAACTGATGACATCTTTTTATTGTAATGTGATTATATTTTGAAAACAAGGAATGTGAAACACAACAACTCATAAAAATTGAACCAAACAGCTGCAAAATCACAAAAACTTTGAAATCATCCAAGGTTTAAACGTTCTTTACGTATTTCTCTGGACGATGAATATTGATTTTTTTATCTATTTGATCAAGCACATTTATTTGCCACCATGGCTAGTCTGAAAAGGAGGACAAATATATAAACAGTGAAAAATTTTAACATAATATCGGTACATCATAGTGTTATTCAAAGGTAATATACAGTTGTAGATTTTCATTTTGTAATGCCTAGGAAAACCTATGGCAAGAGTTTCTTAGCGATCAAGATAAATAGGTTTAATGAGATTAATAGAGGTATTTTTAAGTTGTGTTAAGTCGTTACAAAGATGGAATATTTGCTTATACAGAAGTTGGAAACATTTTGAATAAGACACACTTCGACGATCTAAGGAGCTTGGTTCCTATAAGTGACAAATCCAAGCGACAAATTCGATTTTAACACACCCAATCACAACATGAACATGCTTTACGGTCCCCGATCCTGATTTCTCTCCCTGCAAACATTGCTTTTTCATCACTCTGTTATAAAAATTATTTTGGTTTTTTTCGATGATTTACAAAGTTTTAGAACTACTTTCACTAATCAGGGGATAAGTTGTTCTATTATGCTTTAGCTCGATTGAATTTCATAAAATATGCAAGAAAACAATTTTTAGGTCCATTAAAAGAGCTTGCAGAAGATTTGAGGGTCATTGGCAAGCTTTACAACATGCATACATTAATTCCACCTTATTAGAAATGGAATTTGAAGATAATACGGGAAGGCGGAAACATAGCAGGCGACACTCCTCACAGTATAGTTTGATTGGTTGAAAAATAAAAAGGAACCAATTAAATGCACTGCTTCTACCCTCGTGTTACTTGAGCATGCGATGCTTTTGCTTATCTGTGTTTTCTCTGAATTTCGTGGTACGAAAGGTTTTCTGAGAAATGAAATGTTCGTCTTAGAAGTATATTTCCAGAGCAAGCACTGTCGTGTATTTCATACCTTATATACAGTTGAAGCTACCATCAGTTTAAATATCAATAAATTTTTGATGAATTCTTGCCAAATAATCAAATCAAAAGAAAATTCAAGATTTCATAGAGGCGTCAGACAAAATATTCTTGCTTTTCATCGCAAATTAAATCTTTTTATCGTGTTTCCTCATATTGGATAGTGTTTCCTCATATTATTCCCAGTATTAATTATGCTCCAGTTGCTATTACACTGAGTTGCACCTGGCATTCGTACTGTATTGTTATCAATGTTTATTCTAGCTGTATTCATTAAAAGAGAATCCTCTTTGTTCAGCCCACGGTCATTCCATTTTTAATATTGAAGGACTCTCAGAAGACAAGGAAATGCGGGTTTCCCTGATGATTAGAAACAACAGAAAGAGCAAGGAGCTACTGCAAACAGTATTTCTCAAAATATCTAGAACATACAAAACTCCTCAACTCCACTACAGCCTAAGGAATTTCGCAAACAAAAACCTTGCAAACAGTCGCCCAACTCTAAAAATCTTCTTTCTGAATGATAATATATGTTTTGCATCATTTATTGCACGAGATATTAAAATGCGTAATAGACACCTGGTATTATTTACAATGCATTGAATTTGCGGACACAAATACATAGGCCATTCAGCATATTGTTTGTGCCGACATAGACCATTACAGAAATTATTGACTCGGTCTGTTTATTTAAAATGTCTGCTTAATGCAAGACTAGCGTACTTTGAAATTGGATGTACCCATGAATGTGCTTAGAAAATTTAGTCTCTGCAGACTGCCTTTTAACCCCTAAACGGGCACTTGCCCCTTAACCCTGTTAAGAATGTGTTAAGTTTGGCAGTTACCCATATCGCCTACTTTATCTTATTGCTAAACCAAGTTGTAGGTCTCCCCATGAAAAATAAAGAAGTCTGCAATGCATACGACGTACCTGCCAAAACATACATCTCGTTGCCACTGTCACCTTCCTTGATGACATAATCACCAGCGTTGAATGATTTTAAATACATACATCCAACAATTTCTTGTACTTGACTTTTCTCGAGCTTCTTCATGAAGTTATTATCCTTAATAGCATTCTTAATGAGAGATTTGGCTCTGAAAATAAAGAAATAATTCTGCTAAGTTTTTCTTTCGATAAATTCAAGAAGAACGGATCTGATGAAGATTTTTGAAAGGATACCAGACCTTGCTTTGCTAAATGTTCATGCAATTTAGAAAAGTTCTTAAGCACCTAGGTTTCACGGGAAGCACTTGGGCTGCTTAGAATTTTATATGAAGACACGTGGAGGCATGGCATGAGAGGGATAGCTCAAATGACCTTCCATTAAAAATGAGCAGCTGTGAGTATTAGCTGATGAAGACAATGGCTAGTTCTGGGGTACAGCACTAAATGGTCAAGAGAGTTGGACCTTAAAGGACTGTGTGCTGAAGTCTTCGTTGTAGATGAAGTAGATGAAGAAGTAGATGAAGAAGAAGCAGATCAAGAAGAATGAGAATAGAAAGTAGAAGTAGTAGTTGCAAGTAGAAGAGTAAGTATAAGAATTATAAGATGAAGAAGCGGTAGATGTAGAAGAGGTAGATGAAGAAGAGGTAGATGTAGAAGAGGTAGATGAAGAAGAGGTTAATGAGGAAGAAGTTAATGAAGAAGAAGTTGATGAAGAATGTGAATGGAAAGTAGAAGAAGTAGCAGCAGAGTAAGTAGAAGAGATAGAAGAAGACGAAGATGAAGAAGATGAAGATGATGAAAAAGAAGAAGAAGAAGAAGAAGACGAAGAAGAAGAGGTAAACGAAAAAAGAGAAGAAGAAGAAGAAGAAAGGAAATTTTCAGTTAAGACTTTTTTAATGTTTTCTACTTTTATTTCTGTCGTAAATTTCATAAATGATCTTTTAAAATCGTAGATATTTCAGTTAGGAGGGAACTTTGAATGAGACCCATTCTTCATTTGAATTTGAATAGAATCAGTCCCTCTTTGGTAGTGCGTAAACAAAGTATAAGAACTTAGAAATTGTCTAGAAAAATATTTTCAATGAGAGTACTAAGGAACTCTGACACCAGTTGGAAAGCTGGGGGCGAGGGCAAATCAAACACTCATTATCTAATATGCATTAGTATACCGAGCTGGCTTGATATTCATTAGTAAAAGCATTGAATGTATAAAAAGAAAAGGTCTCTTTTTCAGCTACAGAAAGCAGATAAACCCTGGCTCGGTAGATTTAACTAGCTGCAGCAAGGTTCATTGAACAAAGTATTTCGAGAATTATTTCGAGACAGGAACATTTCTTATTTATTAGTTGCGTAAGTAGGGTCAAAAACAGATGGCGATGGAAAAAACAGCCAAAAGAAGAAGCATGCTGAGAGTTAATAAGCATTGGTAGAAAGGGCATTCATAGAATGGAGAAAAATCTACCAGTTTACAATAAAACTTCTGACCAAAAGAATCGTTACGCTGACAGTGAGTCTTCATGCTTAGCAATAGGTGTGTTTGTTATCAATGGAGCTATTCAATATTGATTTCCTACGTTTAGGACATAATTATAAGCTGCTTAGGTAGTGTTTAACTCTGTAAGCTAACATGGTTTAGATATGGCGATCAACGAGCTTATATTGTCTGGCAGTACTCAACTGGTAGATATGGCTAGAATACAAACTGAAAGCTTTGTAAAACAATATATTGACGTTTAAGTTCTCCAGCCGAATAACCCAGATTCTTTTAAGCCTTGTAAATAACCAATGAGGCAGAAGATATAATGTGAAGAATATTTTTGCGTTGGCGTTGGTCCACACGATGACAGGCAAAACAAGCATGTTGGATTTTGTAGAAAATTCAAACGAAACAGTAATAAGATGTAGGTCAAAACGGTAAATTTCTCACAAGGATTTGTTGGGTGTGGATCAACTTTTGAATAGAATGAAATGTCAGGGCTAGAGATAAAGGATACAATAGATGGCAAACAAAAGGAAAAATGAAAAGATAGGCCTAAGAAGTGGCTCCTAAGATCCATTCATTTGACATATGGTATTTTGCATAGAGCTGGTGTTAGTAAATTCTAGCGTGGAGAAGGACTTTTTCGAAAGTTGTAAAAAATAGTGGAGTGGGGCTTGTAGGCGTCTGAACTTCTAACATAAGTATCTGAAAAATCATAGGTTTGAGCTGTGTATATGAAGATTTTAGCTTAGCCGTTCAGTGCTATGAAACTATTAAAAGCTGAAAAAAGAGCATTTTGAATCAAATGCTTCCTGAAAAACAAAGAATTCTTCCTCTAAAAAGATTTGCAATCGAAACTAAGATCTTCTAAGATCAATTATTCGTTGGTAAAATTGAAAGTGACTAAAAGGTTTCAACTTTTTTATAAAAGGTTCCTTTTCTAAATCTAAGATAGATATTGAATGTGAATATGTTATCAACATGATTTCATTTGTTGTTTATGCTTAAAACTATCCCTAGAATTAATTTTTGTAGACAAAGTTTTACAAATTTGCGACAAAGTTATACGAATTTGGGAAAATGAGAGGAAGAATTACTTGAAAACACAAACGCAAATCCCTCATTGCAGCTTGTTCGAAAATCATTATCAACTCAGTAAACAAATGCAGTTGTTTTGATGATGACGTCACTATGCACAACAGGAGAGCAGCATATGTGTGAACTGGGATTTCAAAATGAAGATAAAGAAAATCCACGAAACAAACTTACGATGAATCTTTAGGATGTTTCTTAAGCTCTTGCAACTTTGTCGCAGATTTGCGATCTCCGCTTTCGGCGCTCACGGCGAATCTTTTGTTACGCACAGCATTGACAGCAACGGCGAGAAATTTTGTTTTCGAATCCATCCGCGAAAAGTTCTGTAACTCAAGGTCTTTAAACTTTTTGGAAAGCGACAGTTTCGAGGCCTCTTCATTTTCTGAAATCGTCGCTGGGACGTTCGATTTTGCAGTCGCTTTTGTATCAATAACACACCGTAGTTGGTGAATCTCCTTTTGTAGTTGTGATATTTCGAGTTTCTGCTCCTCAATCACCTTTTCTTTCTCTTCGAGCAAAGAATTCCTCGCATCCAGCTCATCAAGCAACTTGGGATAATTCTGCTTTAATTGTGACAGCGTCATTTTCTCGCCATCGATGATTAAGCACTTCTTTGAGCTGGCTCCGTTGCCCATAATGTCGAACGGCATGCAGAATCTTCTGGTTGAGAATCAGCAAGGTTTGATTAATATCCAGTTTCAACAACTCTTGATTACACAATTCTTTCTCCTCAGCCAAGCCTCATCGGATCAAAACATAAACGAGATTTCATTACAAGCAAGCCAGAATTTAAAGCGATAAAGAATCTGCACACACGACCAGCTTTCAAACTTATGACCGAATTTTTAATACCCCTGGATCTTCTTTTAATAGAGTTATTTATAGCTTATTATTCCTGACCAGTCCATTCGGTTTACAGACATTCAGTGATTTTCCATGCCCATCCAAACTGTGCTTCTCAGATTGTTCTCTTTCCTGTTTGAATGAAAATCAAAACATGAATTAATAATAATAGTGAGCAGTAGTACAATAAGCAGTGAGATTTTCTAGCTTAAATATCATGCATCTTGTGTAAACAAAATTGCTTCCCGAGAGCTCATCTTGAGCCTAGAATTTTCCTTAAATAGAGATTAAATTTTTAAAGAGTTTGAATTTCGATGTTTTGATATTTTTGCCGTTAATTGTATGTTGTATTGCCTATGCTCTCGATTCAAACCAGCGGTTGACACAGAAGAACATTTCGTTTGACCAATCATGCGACAAACAGTAGAAAAGTAACCACATGTTTAACGATTAATAACAGGGGCGGATCCAGAAACTGAGGCAGGGCAAGTCATGCGAGGTCTTCATTAGAAAGCATAGTTTTGTAATAAGAAATTACCACAGCAATCGGCAGCATTGCCGCTCAATAACAGCCCACTGCAGAACATCATGATTTTCTGCTGCAAGGAAGGGGGTGGGGTAAGGATTAATTTACGTTTTGAATCCCTTTTAAGACGTTCTTGCTACTTCTTCCTTGCGGATCCAAATTACCGAATTTTAAGGTAGGTTTTCGAGTCATATCGAGCTGGTAATTCGCTTACAAATACTTCGTACATATTCTTGAAAAGTGATTGAAAAAAAATGAAGTGGTTGACCTATATCTAGATGGAATGGCGTGTCTGTTATCTGTTAAAGTTACAAAAATCCTTTGAGCAAGATGTTTACGAAATGGACAAAAAGATTTGCAAACTCGACAGATTTTCACTGGGTTTAATTGAAGTTATGGTGCTCGATAAAAGTTAATTTGTGCAAATGGTAACTGTGATATCACTCTTGTAGCATACATATTTCTTAAATAATCATAATGATGATGATGATAGTGATGATTGAGATAATGATAGGCGATAATGACGTCATTGGGACAATTTAATTAGGACCACTAAAATCAGCATGCCAAAACATAAGAAAATCTGATTTCAGCCAAAATTGTTCTGCTTCACGAAAGAAAATTGAAGCATTAATGCAAGATTTAAAATTAAGCATGATTTGCTACAAGTCAAGTTGATTCATAGCAAAGAATTAAAACTTTTTCTTTGAAATTAGGGGTGCTTCTTTACTCCAAGCACGGAACATTTTACCTCATGGGCCCCTTTCGATAGGCCTGCTCTAGCGTAAGGGTGAGGAATAAAAAGCGACGTAGTGTGTAATGCAAGAAAATTTTCCAACAATATGCCCATGAAAGAACTAAAATTTTGAATAATATATCGAAAACTTAATACCACATTATACATGCAGCTACAACTGGTTCCCAACTTCAACTAAATTTAGAATTCTTCGACATTTGATACCTTCAAAAAGAAAAGGGAAGGGCTTGTGAACAAAGCAAGATGTTAACAAGCAACATAGGATAAATACTAAGGTACAGAACAGGACCCTGAATCTAAACGGCTATCGAGGGAAAATCAGGGTTATACCTAGAAGTCCTAGAAGTCATTCAAGAAGACGGACAAGAGGTTACTACAAAATGACGTTCATTGAAGGGACAGCATTTTGGTGTGTATGAAAATGTATCTGAAAACACGACTTTATCATGTAGAGCAGCTGTTTGATTCTGTGTTGTCATAAATTAGCATTAACTGCCATGACACTATTTCAAAATCAGCTTACTTATAAGTAAAACAAATCCTAAAATCTTTTTTAGTCGTGAAGACGAAATGAGATATAAGTTGTTGCTTTTAAGGCTAATTGGATTAATATCGCTAATGTTATGAATCTTGCCTCTCATGGTCACCATCCTGATTTGTACGTGATGCGATTAGACCCATGGGTTGATAGCATTATTTCATTGTCAATAAAAACATTGTAGGGAAAGGTTTCGTCTGGTAACAATCTTCAGAAACTGTATCCCTAAGAATTATTTGTAGCTACATAGCATCCTGTTCCAAACGAAAGCAACCTAATAAATAGCTAAATGTCGAGAAAAAAGCTTTAAGAGAGAGATGTTATGATGTGATGTTGACATGTCTATCACATTGGCCTAGCACCAGTCAGTCATGGTGGCATCTAAAGAGACAGTAAAATATTCTCCGAGAAAAAAGGAATATGGTGGGAAATCCTCAAGTTGATCGGGATTGTTGTTGAAGAGGGAATCAATAAAAAGACAAGCATCTCAGTGGCAACATCAGTCTTTATGGAGTGGGTAAAAAAAAGTGCTGCCATAAGAATGTAAATATGTCATACTTTGCTTACTGGGAAAGTCAATCAAGGGGAAGGACCAGGGGGCATGAGGTAATAGCTTCCAAATTTTATCAAAATACGGATCATAGATAGTGATAGAATTGATAAAAATATCCTGGGAAGGGATATGCCCCATACCTCAAAATATGTTTGAAGAAAAATGAAATTGCTAGAAGAAAATTGAACTTAAGTAGTGCATAAACGGCGTTTACTCAAACATTTTCAGTGAGCTTCGTCCATAGCGACGCCTTTTCTTTGTCAGCAGTTGCTGCCTCCAGTAAAACTCGTGATGTCTATCGTAAGTATTTAAGGAGGGCTCATTCAAAGCTATATCTTGAATTTGCGCTTCAAAGAAAAAACCTTTGAGAACTTGACTTCCAATATCTATAAATCACGATAACAAAAAACCGATGGCATACTCCAGGGAATTTTAAACAAAACAAAATACACGTATTTTGGTATTTGCGATGTCATATTATGTCTAGCGAAATATGCTACCAACATTTAGCCAACAAAGTTATTAACTGAAAACTTATACTTTAAAGGAAAGTAATTACCCATGAATTGAAAAGAAATATGTAGATGGTCGAAATCATTCATAACTTCCACAAATCATTTACTCATAAGAGTCATCTTGAAATAACATAATTAGTTTCATATTTTTATGTCAGAAGCTTGCCTTCACAAATGCGTTGTTGAGATTCAAAACTTTGTCATTATACGTCAAAGACTTGTTGGCATAACGCTTTCGACCCAAACAATCTTACCAATTATTCACAATCAATTCCAAAAGTTTTTTATCTACCAACTTAAAATATGGAATGGACATATGGCCTTTTCCCTTCATTAAAAAAATTAACTTGGAACCTAGATGTGGAAATCAATAGCATTGAAATTAAAAATCTCTCACTAAAACAACGAGTGCTAAAAATTTCTGCAGCGCTAGGCATGGAATGGAAGAAGGAATACTGTTTGTCACCTCTAGTTTCTTTCAAAAAATATTAGTGTTTTGCAAAGGTGTTTTGTAATGACCCAGCTCTTATACTGCTGCGCTATCGTCTTACAAATCAAAGATAGTTCGCTCTATAGAAACAGCGAAAGATGAGATGGATTGATATCAGTTTTAACTTGAAGATTTAGAGTTCTGCATTGATTTATGGAGGTCTCCGTGCCAGTTTTCAACTCGTGTGGTGGCCTAAATCTTCTCTTTGGCTACGCATTTTGGTTTCCATCTAAAGGAATTACCAAAGAAATGTTGGTAAACCAACTTACCAGGCAAAGTTGATTTCTTGCTCGTCTGTCAATCACATCTGATGACGTTACATACGATTTTATCACTTTAACTAATTCATCAGTTAGCATTAGAATACGATAAATCGAGCTAGACACGAACAGTACTGAAAAAGAGTAAGTATTCACATGCTTCATACGTAAAAATTAGCATTTGACAAACGTTTTCAATGCAGCATTGAAAACGAAATGCTCCTGGTCAACTGCAAATAGGCCGGTTATTGTTTATGACAAATACTCACCTGCAACTCGTATAGAACATCAAGTCAATATACGTACACACCATAGAAACTTGCGAATACTGGCAATAATCAAACAATTCGTTCACATTATAAACCAAACCAAGAATTAATTAACAGCTGAACATTATTTGAACAGTTTTTGGGATTCTTCGTCAACGGTTCCAACAAGCTTCTGCGGGCTTATTACGGACCTGTTTGTTTGCTCCAATAAGCTTTTGTGACTAGCTCATTAGGGCTTTCTTGGATACCAAAATGAAAATGCAAGTAAGAGGAACATAAATTTGTATTTCAATGATCGAATCAAAAATCACAATGCAGATACTATTTTCAAATTTATTGTAACACGAAAAATCCTTGAAACATGCTTCAATACGAATGAAAATGCAATGTATTTCTTGCTGCTATTGAATGATTTCATGATTCCGAATAAAGGTATTAGGTAACGAAAAATTCCCGGCACT
Source organism: Rhopilema esculentum (assembly GCF_013076305.1). The sequence goes on from NW_027018659.1 coordinate 2,674,518, forward strand.
TTGTGACAAGTAAATTTTTGGTATAATTTGTAGCGATAAAAAAATCATCATGTAATTTTACTTCAATTGGGTGAAAGTTAACCCCCGTTTTCACTGACAATTTGACAATAATTTGCAATAGATCTCTCATTACAACATCTACTTTGATCGGAGGCCCACGCCAACAAATGTGTGCGCTTGACAAAGAGTAAAACTTATGTTTACTCACGCGTCCTGAGGCTATTGGCCGTTTCCAGGCAACTAATGCGCCATCATCGCGACAACGGCAAACAAGCTGAGTAAAGCAAAGCTCGTGTAAACCAAGTAGAAGATCTTTATAAAGTCATGAGGATTAAGTGGCCAAAGAAATCAATATAATTCAGTATGAAAAACCACAATGGATAGTAGCATGTCTTATCATATCGAAAATTCCTTGCAGCTCCTTTCCAATCGTAGTGGATAATGTAACCATGCGGTTATGGCACATTGTATACTGGCATTTTCTGGTACCATAAATGCGGCAAAAAGAACATAATAATTCTAAACCTACACGCTGTTCCTCGATCTGCATTCAAGAACTTTTCTGAGGCTTGGAAATATGTAGTTTTCATGAAATATGCCATGTTGACCAAGGACTACTTATAACTGCAGTCTGCTGCAAGTCTTATACTGTTTGTGTTAGTGCAATGTCGTCTCTCGGAGATTTGTTGGCTCTTTTCTAGCGCAAATGCAAGTTATATATAAGACTCTGTGTGCCTGAAACGACCACATACACTTTTCGAATAAGAACCTACAATGCCTGCCAAAAGTACTTGGACCACCCAGCCATTTACGCTGCATTTGATATCTTTCATTCCTTTCATGAAACAAAAATTACTACTTCCGCCTCCTTCCCCCAAAAACAAAGATGATAATTTAGAGAAATGTCATAAAAGAAGGGCAAAAGAAAGTGCTTCCTAAAATCCTAACCTGTTTGATAGTAAACCAACATTGTTCCGTGGGGGAGAGGGGGATGATTGATTCTGACCTTGAAAATTGACGTCAGTGTTCCAAGACTCTTGGTAGGCATTGTAGAACAGCTGGATTCTGAAAAAGCAGATCCCTTTTTGCGAGAATTAAGTGTACTTCAGGGAGGGTGCTTTTGGTTTTTTACATCCAAATCTGAGATATGAAAAATCATGTAAATAAACAGTACACTAAAAACTATAGACAAGATTCCTGGGACGCCGGGATGGGGGCAACCGCCACTGCCCTTTGATAGGAGGGGCAAGGGTGGCCAAAGTGCAATGATCAGAAAGATTCACATGACAAATCCAGTGAGGTAATTGACATTAAACCTGATAAAAGGTTTATTCACCGTTATTTCGTTGCCCCCTCTCCGCCTTTTAAAGTTGAAAATGATACGCTAAGAACTTTATATACCCGTTACAATCTAGCATACGGCGTTATAAGGTGCTAATCGTAACATTAATTTACGAGTGAATTGATTCACCAAATATTGTATGCATGAAAATGTGGGGGAAGTGTTTTGCAGGGATGTTTATGCATTCAAATGGGAGAGAAAGGTAAAGATTTGCTTGAGGCAGGCTTTTCTTTGCTCCCCTTCTCTCTTCTCGATTCAATGTTAACCCCCCTGCTTTACAATTGTATCTCAAACCCCAAACAACAAAACAACCAAACTTTAACAGACTCTTTGACCCCTCTTTTGCAAGGGTGTAAACAAGGAGGGGGGGTGGAGGTTCGGAACAAACCAGAAAAAGCGATTAAAGGGGATGGGCAGAGGAATGAAGAACGATTACATTTGTTTTCAAAGAAAGACGTAGATTTCAATATCACAGGGTGTTGCCCCTATTTCTGATAATATTTTAGGCGTGGCTGTTTATAATTTGCCCACTTTCAAGGAGCTGCGTAAGTACCCTGGTAGTTCGATTCGGAAGTATTGGTTTCAGTTCTATTTCTGTCAAGAACAGGGCTTTTAAACCAAAGCTTTTCAAATCCAAATTTGGATCAGGAACTTCTTACGAAGATTACAACATCTTAACAAAACGATTTGATGTGGTATTTCATGAGATCATACGACATCTAACACAATAGGACGGTTGTCCTTGAATGAGACTACAGCCTACCTTGACCTTAAATCGTATAGATATTCAGAATGTTTTGCACGATATGGCTGAATGCAGCTAGACTACTATGAACTGATAAAGGCAGTGAACACATTCAGTAGATCGACATGGAGTACAACCTAACAATTCTCTAAAACCTATGTTGTCAAGTTTTGGCAGGGTCATAATGGGGGTAAGAGTTTTGCTATTCTGTTCCGCCCTCCATACTGTTTTCTTGCAAGCAAAAAAAACATTTTTCTAGAAAGAACACTATTAGTTGATTTGGAATTTGTTTCTTAATTTGATAACATCATAATCTAGAAATAGTTTCTCAGAATTCTACAACACCTTCGACTCCCTCTAGAAGACTTTCTTAATTTGGTGAAAACGGCTAATGGAGTATGATGAACTGCTTCTTATAAAACCATACTAAATGTAATGACAAACCTGGAAGTTCAGGAAAGAGACGCTCTTCACTTACTTTAAAAATGCAAAGGCCTTCAAGTTTCGAACCTAGCTTTCTTCTCAAGCAGTGACGGATTTAAGGGGGGGCAACTGGGGGCAACTAGGGGCAGTTGCTTCTCCCTCAACGAGTTGAAGCAAGCCTGGCGCCCCTTTTTTAGAAATTATGCGCCCCTTTTGAAGAATGAGAATCAGATGAAAAAGGTTCTTGTTGGACCGATAGGTTGATTTGCTTCCTCAAAGATAACCTCAAAGTTATGTTGTTTACTCTGAACAGGTATCTGAAATTGTTGTATACAGCGTACTCTCGTAACCAATTTTTGAAAATTTTTCAGCGCCCCTACTACCAACTGCCCCTTCTTCAAATTTGCTCTGGATCCGCCCCTGTTCTCATGAATCTAGCGGAACAGCTAAACAACTAACATTTATCTGCATTTCAAGCTAGCGATTAGCCTTCTTTCGGAATAATCTACGTCAAGCTCGGCCATGTTTGTTGGTGATGGCCTTTGACGCGGTGTTTTTTGTTTACCGACAAATGCCCGGGGATTTAATCCTTTTTAGCTACAGTCAATGGAGTTTCGAAAACACCTTTATCAAAGGCAGAGTAAATTGCAATATTTATCGCTTTTTACACACTTTTTAACGTATAAATTTTATAGGAGTATCGCAGCTCACAATTTGTAAGATTTCAGAATTAATCGAGAATAACTGCTAGGCTCAAATTTCATCGGCAGCTTGATATTCTATTTATTGTGATTAAGTATTGTGAGCAAACAAGACAAGCTTGACGTTCACACAAAGTTTTAGGTATATGTGTCTGTTAATGTTAGCATATTATGCATATGAATAGGATCACGGTAATATATTTTAACAAAGTTTGATAAATTTTGAGGTAATAGCCCTGTGTATACTTCCTTTAAATGCCTTTAAAATGAAGGGGGCCTTTTCAGCAATACAAAAATGCGTTTTCCTTAATTAAAGATTAGAGCATTCACACCAGTACGGCACCAGATACAAAGTTTCTTAGGGCAGGATTTGAACAGAGCTATGGCAGAATGGTTTTGAATAATGGAAACAGAAGAAGTGCTATAAAGAGGAAATTAATTATTCTAAAGTCGCGCGGGTGGTTTCCAACGTTTACAAGTTTCTTTTGCCAGCTTATAACTTTTTATTTCCGTCTTGGGGAATGACGCAGCCTTTGGGACGTATTTAATTATCACACTTACGTCACAAACTTAAAAAGGCGAACCTGGCTGTTATGGATCAGGATGCCGGAACATCGAGATGTAAAGCAGAAATTTAAACGTTCGATAAACAATTTATTACAATAGAACATATTATTATTGTGGTCACGTTGTTTTGAAACCAAATTTAGAGGTTTTAAAAACGTTTCCGCATGGGTAATCAAAAAGAGAACAATTTGTTTAGAAACTGTACAGGCCCACCTCAATTAGGTTACTACAATGGTTACTAGCAATAACAACAACAAAAATTTTTAAACATAGGCAAAGAAAGCATTCTGAAAGTGGAGGTGGCAAATGTAGAAAAAAATGGGCTCTCCCTGAGCTGCAAATATACATTTTTCTGAAAAGTGGGGGCACGTGTTCCCTGTACCCCCAGCCTTCTATATCTAGGTTTTAAACCAACACAAACAGACCTACTAGGTGAAAAAGTAACCTACCTCAATACCCATCAGCTGCAGAAACAAATTTCAACCAAATACTATGTCCAAAAAACAATACAAATTAGAGAGTTGGAAAAACAATAGTGATCTTACCGGTTCGTTAATTAGCCTGGTTGGTTAGCGTCTCACTTCGCAGTAAGGTTACGACATCGACTGTTTACTCTTCAAGTAAACATATTCGTGACTAGCTTTGGCAAGTCAACTACTGTCCTGTGATATGTATGCCGATAGAGATACCAAAACCTCTTATCTCTTGTCTTCAAAATGTCGAAACCAGTGGAATTCACTTGATTGAATAGCTTACTGTCTGAATGAATAACTTAGACAGCGACAGAGTAAATTCTTGCCAATTACAATCCCTTGAAGGCTGTGAGTTTGCAGTTTCGTATAGCTTGCGGACAGGTTTAGACACAAATGACAGAAGCGCAACCTTACAGGCGTAGAAACATTGACAATACCCTAAACAAAAACGAGCATATCTTTTAAATCACTGTATAAACCAAATTGTTTATATTATGAAAAAGAACATTGGCAGGTCGTGGCCCGGGCCCTTTTAACTTCACAATATCAAAACAAACAAAAGCGGTTCTTGCCCAATGGGTGAATTGATGATTGTTCAGCCTCTGACCTCGATTGGCCGTCAAGCATACCACAGGCACAGAGTGCGGTCAAACAACGTGGGTTGGAGGCAGGGGCTGAGGCGAAAGTAGCTGATTAGGTAAGGAGCTGGCTAAAAACTTTTAATGCACAGAGAGACAAATACAATTCAGTGAATGGTTGGAAGTATTTTGGAGGAATTAGGAATTATTAGAAGACAATACTGAAGTATCCCAGTTTCTGTTCTGAAGTGGCACCAGGACCGTAAATCCTCGAATTGGCCCCATCACAGCCCCACCGAATAAGTTCTAACCCATGATGTAATGTAAGATATCAGATAAAGAAAATGTTACTTCCAACATTTCACCAACCAGCTATCTTGTGGTTTTATCCACTTACTAACGATTTTGCTTTCAAAGGAAAAACTTATTTAATGGTTATGTCACACTTCTACAGTCAGGTTGTAGTACTTTAAAAATAACTCTGGCACAAAATATGCAAGCAAAAGTAGAAATTTGTACTTTTCGGTATTAACAAGAAGGCTCATCCCCCTGTACACCCTAGCAATACAACCCTGTTCACACCTTACTGCCGAAAAGATTGGAGGATATTTTCAAGCTCCCAGGTATTATTTTCTCTACCTCAACCTCAGCTTTTTCTTCATTTATCCGTATATACCAGTTATATTTTTGATCAATTTTGAGACTCTTAGAAACTCTTACGAAAAAGAGTAGAGTAGGAATCACTGAAATCTTTCAATTTCTAATCTAGGGTTGGGCACTGAACTGTCTCCGACCTTAACCCAAACTTTTTTCTGTGAGATTATACACAACCGCATTGCTTTTATAAAAAAGGCAGAAGAGATTCTTTCAATAATTGGACGTTTGTGTGCAATACAAAGACAGATGATATCAGGTTATTGAGCCCACCTCCAACAATCGTCTTCTTTGTACCCTGCGCGCAGACTCGACTGGTTTTCCCAGAGATGAATTTAGTTGAATGGAAAATTTAGGGTTCAATCAACTTAAATTTTCCACTGAAGTTTTCAATTCACTAAATTTCTAATAAACTAGATTCATCTCTGGGAAAACCAGTCGAGTCTGCGCGCAGGCTATCTCCTTTGTGGACTCTTTTACTTTGCCAAAAACTTTCTTTCTGTAGTCTGCTTGGGCTCGGGCTACTGTACCAGAGCCAAATAAAACGTTCCTCCGGCTGTTCTACCGCTCCTTTCTTCTACTTCCGCGATCGAACTTTTATAGCTCTTGTACCCAGGGTTAGATACAGACCAGGGCCCGTGCCACGAATTTGAAAGTGGGGGGGGGGAGGGGGCAAGACTAAAAAGGTTGGGGGCCAAGGCTTCCTACCTCATTTACTGCAGCTTTTAAGACAATAGTATTATTATGAAAAAGTTAGTAAGGCACATAACACAAGTCTCAAATTAGTGCACTTATTTTAGAAAACACGAGCTTGCCTCGTTAAAAAATATTATGAAAAAATAACTGTTCAATTATCAGAAGGGAACATCCGCAACCATAGACCCCCTCTTGCTACATTACTGCGTTAGGATGTTTTCAGTTACCGGGTTCTTTACAAAAATAATTCAAATGAATGCATAAAAACACTTGCTTTTCAAGTGGCGACTCAATGTGTGACGGGTAAAACCCCTAATGAGACTTTTCTTAAGATTCATTGATATTCAAAAGTCGTTTTTACCATTATGTTTACAAGAAAATAAAATTAAAGGTTCGAGTAAAACAGGTCGTCCAAGAAACCGTGTAAACAAATAGCTCTGAATCAGCGATTTGGCATTTTCCTTCTAGGAAAGATCAATAACACTTTGATTATAATCCAACTTGCCGAAAGATGCAAAACTTAGGTCACAAATCAAGGGAAAACCAGGTAGAGGGAGAGTAATCAAGTAAAATCTAACTGGGGTGATTTTCACGAAACAGTAGAATAGAGAACTGACCTAGAGAATGATACAAGAACAGACCCTAAAAAGTAGTTACCTATAACAAAACTTTTTGAGCTCTCCTCTACCTATCTCCTACACTCTTTTTTTTATAAGAACAACTTTATAAGAACACGAGCCTCAAAACTGGTCGAAAGTTAAAAACAAATTAAGAACAAGCTGAGGCTGAGCTTCTGCAAAATGCAATTTTGAACAACGTTTTTTCTCAAAATCGAGGATTTTTAGCGATGTGTGGGTGCTTTTTCGGTGAATATTCAAATTCGTCAGCGAATTAAGGCTGTCTCACTCACTTTGTTGGCAAATGAAGCCTGAACACCTCCTTAGAGCGAAAAAGCTAGCAATAGCACTGCTTACACCATCTTAATTTAAGAACAAATTAATAACAATCCAGCCTCAGATTTTCGAAAAAATTAAGAACAGTCAGCCTGAACTTAAATTTACTGGTTCTTATAAAAAAAGAGTGCACTTTCTGAGTTATGCAAATCACTGTTTACCGACTTATTTAACGATGCCGAATGTAAATAGACATAGCTGTGCTAACTAACTTACAGCCTCATTTTGGAAAATTCTTCAAATTATTTGTACAAAATTTTTGACCTTAGATTCAGATTGAGAGCAAGAATTTTAGTCTGCTTGGAAGTTGCTTATGTTATTGCTGACGATATCGATTTTATGACGACATAGAAATAAAAATATCTTTAAAGGATTTGACCGCGATTGGCTACTATGTAAAAAACTGTGTCCGGCGATAAAACCAAATCTGAACTTGAAAAGTCGTACAATGAAGTTTCGAAAAATTCCCAAAACGTCCCAACATCCAAAGATTAAATGTTAACAATAAAAAGTAAACTTCAAAAATTTTTCATTTTCTCAAGTGACCAACGCCCTCTTAAGTCAGAATACTTCACAATGATATCTACACATGCAAATCAAAAGTCAACTTCCCAAGCAATTTTTGGGACCATGTCAGAGCAAAATTAAAGACTTGGAAAACAAGGGCTCTTTAAAATATTTATACTATTCGGCTTTAAAGCATAAAGCACAGAGGTGGCACCAGAAATCTTCCGACAGAGGGGCTGGAGCTTCCGACAGGGGGGCTAAAATGACTAAAATAAGCAGTTTTCGTACCTTATTTTGTCAAATTTGCTCCGACAATAACCTAAAATTTCCTCCGATGCTTCCGATGGAGGGGCTGTAGCCCCCCCAGCCCTCCCCTGGCGCCACCACTGATAAAGCATAACCAGTTTCACCCATGGGCTTGGTTATAGAGAAGCCCATTGGGGTTGAGCCAATGAAATAATCCCGAGATAAACCCATTAGGTCGCACGGTATTATTCCACAAATAGAAATAAAATCAAAATATTGTAGCTTGGCAATATTCTTTCAATTAGACGTATTGACGTTGGCAATATTCGGGTTGGATGAGACCAGGGTGTAAACTAAAATTTCTGCAAACCAAAATGAACTAAAAAGCTGGCTTGAGGTTCTGTTGCCTGGCAACATATTCTCTCGGCTTGTTACACATAGCTGTTCAAATTTGTTGAGCATGCATCGACAGCATTTATTTCGCAACATCATTTTTGAAGTTGGGCAGCTGTGGCTATGCAGCAGACATCAGCGGGTCCGTCCAATTTATTCATAGTTACGATTAACAAAAAAATTGACACTAAGTCAACCCCCCCCCCCCAAATACGCCCCATATAGAATTTCAAGTCCTGAAAATGGGGGAGGGATAGAAATACAAACACTTGCAGCATCTAATACCAAATTATTAGTAACCAAGTTCCCTTATCAGGTTAATTTCTAGCGCCTCCAACCTTTCTTAGTCGTTACATCTCTCAGACTTAGTCGTTACATCTCTCCAACAAATATTGATGAAAACGGCTGAAATAAAAACCACAAACTTATGATTACATCAATTTTCGGAGAATTTGCCTTACTGAAGTACCTATTTCACCTCTCATTTCTTACTGCTCCAGCTCTTACTGTTAGCCTTAACTAGTGCCTTAACTATTCTCAATACTAACAGTAAACTTATCATATACACCATACACTATACATCAACGTGTTTTCAATTTTATGGCCCACTAAAACCTTCAGATTTATAGCGAGTTCATTCATTGTTTATGATAGATTTTTTCCCAAGACAACTACAGATGCAACTTTTGAACCAGAAATCAACTTCACTTTAATGCCAAACAGAATGACTTTGCACATTCATGTGTTGACCATAGAAATGAAGAAAACCGAAAGTCGGCCCAAGCTTCTATTAACATTGCTATCGGTTACTTCATCAATCTGCTCCTCCGCTTTCCTCTCCTCTTTACCGTTGCTGTAGTATGCAGGCTAATACCACACTAAACCCAGGCTACAGAAATTGATTCCAAGCCCATGTTTGGCCTAGGCTCAATTTTAAGTTACGGTACGTGATGCTAGTAAACAATAGTGGCAAAAAACTCACTCGATTATCCAGCAATAGACAAGACAGGAGTACCATGTCCCAAAAGATTCCTCAAACTGATACCATACCATTTGAATCCAAAAGATACCATTTGAATCCACTAGAATCTCCGTATCTTTGCACTTTTCATTAGCCAAGTAAATTCGACGGTTCTGACGCTTCTGTTCATAATCTATTTAGGCCCAAATTCTCTGACTATGGAAAGCTATTTTCCCTTGTCGAAACATCTCATTCGGTGTATTTCAAAAAGATACATAATCCTTAGCACCAGAAACGAATAGAAATGATAAATAAGTCACCAAACAACGAGCCACAGTTTGTTTACCTTAAATACAAAAGACTTGAGGCTTTTTGTCAAAGAACTTTTAATTAGATGTAGGTTGTGATTTTCAAACTCAGTGTCTTTGGAAACTTGTTTGCTCTAATATTTGGCCGGTATGCATATCTCCACACAAGTTAATGAACTTCGGTGTTTAAAAAGCTGAAAAAAATATAAAAGTAATCGCCGCAAATTATCAGAAACGACTTTGCCAGCCAGGTATTAGTAAAATTAGGGATGCTGAAACCCTGACACCCCAGTCAAATATGGATGTCAAAGTACTGTGGGTACCCTCCGTCTCTCTGCTTCTCTCTTCTATTTCCGCCCTCGAATTTATGTGGCTCTGGAACCGACAGTAGGCATGTTCTTACTTTGTTCTTGATATTTTTGCAAATATAGCATCAGTGCTCTATAAAGTTCTTATTGAAAAAGAGTGTACCGTTGAGAAGGTCAGTAGGGAGGGCAGTAGGAAGGGCAGTAGGGAGGGCAGTAAGGAGGGCAATAGGGAGGGCAGTAAGGAGGGCAATAGGGAGGGCAGTTGAGAACACAGTGTCTGATCATTGCAGCATAGCGATGTGGCTCTGGAACCGAAAGGACAGTGGAAAGCCCTACCGTTTTCGATCCACTCTGGCACGAAGGCTCTGGTACCCAGGGTACTCTTCTTACAAAAATCTATAGAGACTGGAAGAGAAAACAGCATGGCTATCAGAGGCAAGACAGATCGATATTACCAACAGCAGATTATAAAATGAGGAGAGCGGTTTTCCTTTAAATATTGGGGGCAGGAAAAATTGAGGAGTAGGAGCACCCTCTAGCTTAATTGCTGATTGAAAATGAGCAATCTCCGATAAGATGCGAACACTTCAAAATATTTCCTTCAAAATAAAAAGCATGGTTGCAGAGTTGGCTACTATCATAACTATCCGATAGAAAACAAATTAACTGTGTTGAAAATTAAAATAATCACGAATAGCATTGTTTGTAATCGGAACGGATTAAAGACTAGGCCCATCTTGCCGATTCTCCTACATTTTAGTCCCTAGTTTCCATACAATCTACTACTGCTCGCCTTATCTTGGTAATTGATAAGAAAAATAAGCTGTTCAAATCAAAACAAGGCACTCGACTCCAGTAAAATTTGAATTTACAATTGTGTTGGAAATATAAATTAAAGGAAATAAAAAAGATTGACTGAATTTCAGTCCTACTCTTTTTTGGCGGAAAAAGGCAGTTACCAAAGGCCCCAAGATGCACCCCCAGACAAGAAGATATCGGTAAAACAGCCGTGTTACACCATAGACTATGGTTACAAATTAACTATTTCATATATACGATTAACATGAATTCTTAGGCTAACCTCTAAATTCACAATTGTACAATAAGTAATTTTGCTTACATATTTTGATTATAGTAATTTTGCTTTCTGATTTGATGCGTTTGTTTGTAGATATTTCGTGTATGTCATTCAATAAATGCATATGGATAGACCTATTCACCTCTTGACCATAATGACCTATACCTCTAGGCCCTAGGCCCCTAGGCCATCTAAAGTTCCCGGCCCCATGTGATCGATATCCAAACCTTTTGCCACAGCAAAATAAACCGATAAATACGGGCATCTTCGCATAAATAATCCCGTATGATCGCATTTAAAACAGTAAGATTAGATTTATTTAATTAAACCTGTGTTTATACAAATTGAGATTAAATTCGTCCTGTTGACAAAATCACAGAAACGTAGACCTAAGCGCAAGGTTGGAGAACCCAAAATAAACGTTCCTAAACTATCCTTTGCTCCATCTTGCAAAAAAACCAGTTGTGCTGAATTTTAATATTTAGGTGCAAGTTATGCAAAAGCCTTGAAGCTGTTTGTTTGTGTTGTAAGTACATCAAAAGTAACTGTGTTTAACCACATTTACCTTGAAATACACAGTAAAATATATGGTATATTATGTTAAGCCATAAACTATATAATCTCGAGCCCTAAACCTACAGGAGCATCTAGGCCTAGTCTTTTTTGAAAATCAAAACAACTTGAATTATTCAACTATTCAACTACACGATTTGCACAATTATCAATGGAATCTCAAAGAATCACTCTGATTGTTTGACTTTCGATAAACAATTTCAAACCTCACTGTTTTTCGTTCTCTTTTTCCAAGGTTTCTTGGTCTTCCGGGTATCTGCCACGAACAATTGTGTTTAGCAGATGACCAACCTAGAAGACACGATAGAAAATGAATAGCATGAGCTCCATAACAAGATCCTGTGGAACAACATTTGAGTTTTGTGTAATCAACGCGACAGAAAATAAAGAAATTCAATCATATCGCTTTTTTTTCTGAAGCAAGGCAAAAATAAACGATACTGTACCATTGGTAAGGGAAAACATAAAATGTAAAAAAAAAGATGCAAAGGAAAAAGAGCACAATGATAAAAAGAATTAAGAGATAATGAATATATGTGAGGCTGGATGAATCAGCAATGAAAGCGACGAAAAAGCGACAAGAGCGGAAGAAGATCATCTTGAAAGGGATGACACAGATGGGAAGCCAACATTTTTGTATTTGTTACAACCCCCTGCAAAAGGTAGGCTTAAGGACACTTCGAGCAGTGCCCTGGTCCTGTCAATGTGACCACACCTTGTGATTCATACGCCGGGGGTTTACAGAGAGCTAGTGAGTCTTCTTATTTCAAATGAAAGTTTGGCCATTTCACTGGGTCGAACAACAGCGGGACCCAAAATATTGAGCCATTCTCACTCCTAAGCTAATATTGAGCCATCTTCACACGTTAGTCAAAAGGAAGGTGCAAATGTGGAAAGACAGAAGCAAAAAAAGCTTGAACACCAATATCCAGATAAATATGACATTCACGAGAAGGCATGTAGATTTGGTGAACAGATGAAACCTACTGGGGCAAATACTATTTATGAAAACTGATATCTCAAATGACAGAATACTAGATGTACCATTCCAGACCTTTTTTTAGTCAGTGATGTTTGGAAAGTCCAGGATCCTATAGCAAAGTCTTAACAAGGGAAAGGAGAGGGTAGTTCTGAAGAGTGGGAGAAAAATCAAGCTTATGATTAAAGACAGCTGTTGACCTTCAAAGCCCCAAAACAAGGCTAGTTACTTTAAATTTATTTCAAAATACGATTTTACAAAATATTGGATTTTCATCGTCGTTTTGCGTTGTTCCTGTCCATTGATATTAATCAAAACTCATTGCAAGATTCACAGAGTCCAGTAAACAGCCTATCCTGCCTATCTTTCTCTTTTATATACTCTAGTTTTGGTTTCATATTACTGTGTAAGAAAACATCATGAATCTGAAAGATGCTGTACCTCATCTGGGTCTCCTAGTGCTTCACCAAGAAGCTTTTCAATATTTCGCATTACTGCAACTTTCTGATCCATCTTCAAGGGAAACTTAATTTCCTTTGATGATGTAGAAGCTGTCTAAAGACAAAAAAAGGCTCAGTACAAAATTTGTCACCTGACGCAGAGGTTCTTTGTTAAAAAAACAATATATTTTATTATGACAATCTTCTTAGGTCATAGCTAAAATGCATCTGGCACTGTTGAAAATTTAAGTATGTTTACCACTTTTTGTTTGGATGATTCCAGTGTGAGTAAAAGAGATTAATTTGGTAGGCCAGGCCTCTAACCTAAAGCAAAACCATTATAACAACTTGATAGCTTACCTTGTACCAGAAGTTAATGGAAAGGGTTTCTCCTTCATCTAAAACAGACTCTATGTAATGCCACCTAAAATAGTATAAACATGTATAAAAAATGGATAACTGACAATTTGGCTCTAGGGCGAAACAAAGTATTTATAATTTCTTATACCAAAACCATAATTATAACAATTATATTTAATTTAAAATTGATAGAAACCATAAAGCAATTAGCTAACTGTCAGGTCAGTTTATATCCTTTATTCTACTTTTTACTATTCATTTCACTAAAGTCAATTGTGAAACATAATTCTAAATTTAAATTATATAAAGAATTTGATAGAATATACAAAACTTATCATACATAATTTACAGCTGCAACTAAACAAAATGAATTTCTTCATATTGATTTTGAAAATCTTCTATCATCAGGACTCTGTAATTTATATCTGCCATAATTTTTGGCCAAAAAAGCAGATAGTATCACCTTTGGAGAACCTTTAAGGTTAGGTAACTGACAGTTTTATATGTAATAATTCAAAACCAGAAGGAGTTTTGCATGATTTATCTTTTTTTTGTGGCAAGCTGTCCTATTAGCATATTCCACTTTTAAATCCCAACTTTATATTTTAAGGATAATGCTAAAGGCTATTTTTTAGATTTATTACATATATGTAAAATCCGGACAAAGTCAGCAATAAGCTGTCAAATAGGGATGAACATTTCAAATATTGGGGGCAAGCCTATTGTTTTGATAAGATGAGGTCACAGTTTCCCATTGTTTTAAAACAAAAGACCATTGTCCTTCAAAATACTTAAGGGGGGCAACTGCTCCCTCACCCAAGGTGTCTTCCACTGCTATCAAAATCATCAAGGACATACTGTCTTTAAATAGCAAATATGTGGGGGCTGTCACTCCAAAACCAATCACTGAAATTTCAACCTGATATCATCTAAAAACAAAAGATTAATTAAATTTGATAGTTGCTAATTACCAATAGACAGGTATGTAGAGAACATCCCCAGGACCAACTATAGCTTCCCTGCCAAGAGCTTTTCTGAATAATGGAAAACGTTTATAGTCTGGGTTGTCAAAATCCACCTACAAAAAAGTTTCTACTTAAAGAATACTGAAGGTAAAGAATTCTTCAAAAGTTCATTGAAAATATGTACCTTGGATAAACATATTCTTCTAAAACTATCGAAGACAATTCAACAGTTATCTGAAGTATTAAGCAGGAAACTAGGTGTAGCAACCTACAACTATCCTGTTCTATATCATAAAAATCCAACTACTGAGGTGAATTGTATGAATCATATTAAAATGGTGGGAATGTATAGTTGTCCCAACCATCTACAAGTTCCAGGGCCATCACCAGCTATTGTGCACCCGATCAGTGTCCCAATCCCATTTGCTGACAAAGTGGGTGAAAAATCTCAAAGTAAAATCACACAGTCTTATCACAAGTATGTCAAAGATTCTAGGGCTCTTTATCAAATAACCTTATTGATGTCTGCAATGGTAGTCTAAGAGTTTAAGCTTTCCACCTACCTGGCTCTGTCTGTCACAAGGATGATGGTAGGGAAAAGGGTATAAGCATCTAAACTGGCTTGGAGGGAATAAAATGCATCTTTTGTAGCCCTTTGCTTGGGCAAAGAAGTTCTCTTGCTCATCATAGTGGACAGGGGTAATGTTTCCTGGCTGTCCAACTAATAATAGGTTTGATGTCAATGGACCCCAGTTATTTTTCTGTTGTTGTTCAGACAACCATTGCCAATTAAATCCAATGAAATCAGAAACAACCTTCTCCTTCACGGTGTTATTAAGCATTTGCTGCAAATACAATCTCTTGTCTCCATTTTCCCAAGATTCAACGAGCTTGTAGAAGTTACTAAAATCAAGTAAATGTTTTTCAGTTGGTGGTTTGAAATTCTCATATTTTCCAATACATCGCTTTTCATCATAATACATAAATTTTCCATTGCTGGAAAAGAAAACTGTATTTTCTCCATCTCCAATATTTTCGGCCAAATATGAGAGATCCCATTTAAGAGCTGGCTGTATCAAATTTGAATCTGTTAGAACAACTGGCTCCTAGAAATAGAATTCAAAGCAAAACAAACTCATTTATATAATATTAAAAATTCTAAGAAAATACAGTTATCTTACATCAGACAAAAGGAGAAAGCATAGTAAAATTTTACTAGCATGAGCAAAATACTTTGGCATGATTAAAAACGGCTATTGTTGCATCTTTTTTATCCGGGCTGCCCCCCCCCCCCCCACCATCCCCTCAAAAAAAGTTGCATATCTGCCTTTGCAAAATGCATTTCAATTTCAAAAATATACATCAGTGAGTGCCCAAATTTAAAACATGCAGACCTACCAAGTCACACGCATTCTGCGTGAGACACATGCATTTTGAACCTTTCTCACGCTCACACGCATCAAAACAGAATTCTCATGCATTTTGCAACAATTTTTTTGGTTTATTTAAAATTTTAAATTTCATTCCAAATCCTAGCAAAATCCCTCTTTCCTATGTTAGCACGATAACAATGGCTAGATAACAGCGAATCTGTACAAGTTATAAGCGATGTTACATTTATTGGCAAGCCTACACAAATAGCAGGTATAAGCTTTTTTGTGACTATGATACATTACGAATTGATTGGAATTTTACTGAAGGAGCATAATATTCCTTTAGTTAGAGTTTCACTATTGCAAAATGCAATTGGAGCGGTCAGAGCGGAATTGCTTTTTATCAAGAATGATACATAATTAGGGTAGCAGTTACACTACAACGCTCCGCTTGCTCGTACGCCTGCATTACTTCCTCTGAATTCCTGGTCAACAGTGCTGTGGTTTACACTAATTTGCACAGCGCAAGTGCACCAGATTAATTTTTTTTCATGATTATGCACTGTTATAAATTCTTTCTCGATAAAAACTGAATAGAGTTACAAAAATGAAGCCCCCTCAATCCCCCCATTTCTGCTCAAAAAGGGTGCTTCCAAAGAACTAGAGGCCGTGGCAAAAGAAAGGTTTCTGGGGCTTGGCCCCTGGACCCTGCCTTTGGTTGTGTGGCAGTCAGGATTCGCTCTGGATCGGTTAAGATCCTTATGACGACCAAACATTTAAAAATTAACCTTCCTTTTAAAAAAACTCACTCATTTTGAAAATTGAAACTTGACAGGTCTGAACATGTGATTTAGAAGGAAGAAAAAATCAATTTCTGAAGTACTCCCATGAAAATGTAAGTCAAGATGATGGATAAAAAAGTATGAAACAAGGTAAAGGTGAAAGGGAAGACCTAGCAAATACGCCATTGAAAAGTCTAAATGGGCTCCAAGAATTCAATAATGCCAAAAATAAAGCATTTCATGCTTGAAGCTATTTTTCACAAAGCAAACACTCTAAAAATTCTACTATTTTTAAATTCTGAGTTTTTAGCAAACAATTTCAAAATCAAAACAATTCAGAATAAAAGATTTAATGTTTTAAAAACACTTTGGTTTCCAAAGACATTCATTCGGTTTATCTCTAGACATATTCAGTCCTTTTTTAAAGCCGCCCAGTTCCTCTTTTGCTGAATTAACCGATCATGAGCAAAACAACAACAGTACCGGAAAAATAAAAGATATACTCACCTGGTTAGCAATATGCTCGATCGCTGTTGGATCATTAAAATTTAGCCTTGGTATTTCTGACGATTTGATGCAGTATTTTCGCACTTTGTGACCATCAAGGAAACAATATTCTACATTTGGGTTCGGAACAACATCCATGTTTTATCCTTCTATCAGCTTACTACTCCATCAAATCTGTCCCTGCTCATGCAAATTATCATGTTTCATTATTCAGCATTCGAGCCCGACATTGACAAAATTATCGGCAATTATGAAAAGGCCTCACTTTGAACAACAAAGGAACCGACGACAGTTGCCCTATTCTGTGACCCAGTACTGAGAGTAAGTGAGGGAAAAAGCCAGAACAATCGTGCATTAAATGATAAAAACATAAAAATTGGCCTATTTATAGATTTTGACATGCTGAAAACGATGAGATCAGGACCCCAACTGTAAAGAACCCCAAAGTGCGATTTGTAGCCGATGGTACTCGGACCCAGTCCTTAAAGCATAAAAAGTTGTAGATGTGTATAATCAGACAAGTAAACACAATAATATTGATATCTAAAATTGTCCCCAAATTCTATTTTTAGATGGGGCTTTTGGTCCCAGAACTCCAAGAAAGATGCTGATTATTTTTCTGCCATACCCGGCAAAGAAATACGAAAAATACTATGACTATGCTCCATATAACGATAAAAGTAATCATTCATTCCAGGTAGCTTCTACGTGATCCGTAGGTTGCTAACCATGGTCCTCCAACAAACCCCGTCACTACACCTACTTTTCAGGATACCAAAGTAATCGCATCTTTTAAATTGCCCCACGAACTTTTTTGAAAGGGGTACTTGGACCTAGACCTCTACAAACGGTCCAATTTTTATCAAGCACAACAATTTCATTGTCCCAGAGGAGTTTGTTCAAATCCTCAAATCAGAACTCATTCGGCATTCAGTACAATTTAACTCGTTCTACTTGTTTCCTTGAATGTATATTGTGATAATTTCAATTACCAATGTACGATTTTTCTGTTACACTGTCTTATTTTCTTGTAGTTTAGCTATTTTGTTTGTTGAATTATTGCGATGAATTGTATGTAGTGGTTGAATTGAAAAAAATTGAAACTGAACTGAAGTGAACAGAACAAAGTGTGCAACTTCCAATTCAAACTTCAAAATCTTTAACACTCTTCAAAAATTGTCTGGCTAAAGTATCTTCAAAGTGAAAGAAAAGTACAGTGGTTGATTTTAAAAGCACTTGGATATTCAAAAAGTATTTGCGGTCAACAGTGGCCCAAGAAAGAGTGATTGGTGCGTCAACTCTTTCGTATGAGTGCAAAGAGGCAAGGTTGAATAGACAATTTTGCCAGAATGAATGTCTGTATATCTAAACATGTCCTTTCACTTTGAGCATTTGCCTGAGATTAAACTTTTTTCTTGTTTTTACTATCTGAAGTTGTTTTGTTCCTTGTTTTTCCTTCAATTTAATCGAGTAAATTGCTTTTCGCGCTGATTTTCCTAAGCAAAATATTCCTAAGGACCCTACACTGATCGGTCTATTTAAAGCATCTGGTTATCAATTATTGAAAATGTACCATGCTTCAAATTGGGCCACGTGGTAGCTTAGGCGAGGTCTGCCACTGCACCTTTTTATGATTCGGTTGCCGCCTCCGACTTTTTCTAAAACGACATAGAGGCCGCCTAATGGTGATTCCAACCATTACATGCATAATTAAGTTAAAAATAATAAAAAAATTCTTTTTTTATGATGATGATTAAAGGATGACGATAAGTACATTTAATTAACGGTCTTGCATAGCAGTAGGTAACTGTTTCGTATATAAATAAGTGGAAAGTAGTATGCCGGGCTGTATATCACTGTATTTTCCCTGTATATCAGTGTATTTTCCCTGTATATCGGTGTATTTTCCCTGTATATCAGTGTATTTTCCCTGTATATCAGTGTATTTTCCCTGTATATCAGTGTATTTTCCCTGTATATCGGTGTATTTTCCCTGTATATCAGTGTATTTTCCCTGTATATCAGTGTATTTTCCCTGTATATCAGTGTATTTTCCCTGTATATCAGTGTATCTCCCCTGTATATCAGTGTTTTTTCCCTGTTTACCCGGGCGAAATATCAACATATTTCAAATATAAAATTTTAGGATCCTACTGCACAACATTGGATTCTCGTCGTCGTTTTGCTCTGTTCCTGACTATCACCTTGATATAATTACTCATGACAAGATTCGCAGAATCCGTTGGACTGCCTATCCTGCGTTTCTTCCTTCTTACATATAAATAAGTTGGCGGTTTTATGCTAAGTTCATAGCAAGTATGAATGCACAAAAGGAGCCAGCCTCTCCTAAGTGAACATATGGGTCTACCATTTACAAAAATTTTCCAAACTTTTAAATACGATAATTATGTATCGGGGGTCTTTACATACCAGGATATGACTTTTTTAGGGAAAATTTTTTCAGAACTTTTCTCTCAGACACAAAAGAATTTATATCTGACATGGACAGGAACATCGACAGGTGAAACAAACTTCGTAAATACTAAAAATTTAGATAGTAAATAAAAATTCTACCGACAAAATATACATTCAGAGTTTTAATACAAAGATCGTTTTTACCACTAAAGTCAAGTACAACAGGAATTGTCTAGTTTCCATACTGCTCGACCTGACAGTCATAAATAAGCATGATTAATAGTCATAAATTAGTATGATTAATTATTTCAAGTAGAGGGTTAGGGTTAGGGTTAGGGTTAGGGTTAGGGTTAGGGTTAGGGTCAGGGTCAGGGTCAGGGTCAGGGTCAGGCTTAGGGTTAGGTTTAGGGTAAACTAATTACGTCATCAGGTCGAGCAGTATGGAAACTAGACAGCTCCAGTACAACAACAATCCGCAAGACCACATTACTGGCGTTTTTGCTTTGCCTCTTCTCAAAAATGAGGCTGGAGGTACACGCTTCTACTCCTCGTTGTGAACAAAACCAAAACTAAAATGCTTCTTGATAACCAACGGACGTGACAGAGCAGATATTGTAGCTCGGCAAGTAAATAAATGCCACATATAAAGAAACATAGAGAAACACCAACCAACAATAACCTAAATCAGTTCATTTGAATTCTTGTTGATCTACACAGTTAATGCAGAACTCTAAACAGATCATGCAAAATTTTCCCTCCTTAAGCCTCAATATTGCCTCCCTCCCCCTACATAAAACGATTTAGTCGACTAAAGATAGTAAACAGAACCCTATGGTTGATTTGTTTCAAAACTGCCAAAACTTTCACAATGGAAAACAAACCGAATAGCTTTGAAATACGATTATTAGAGAGGCTGTAGCTACGATATCTATTTATAAAGTGAAGTCCACCTTGAAAATATGAAGAAACAGCGAAGGAATATAGAAAGGTATGATAGCAACGTCTAAACAAACCTTTACAAATCTGCATGCACAACTCTAAAGACACACAACTAGTGTTCTACGTGGCTATTTTCTATAAATAAGCATAGGACAAACAATGGCACATGGCAAAAACAATGACAGATTTGTATAAAAGAATTTATATGGGGTTGATTGATATACAAAATAACAAAACATTCATCAACAAAAAAATACTAAATTCTCAATAAATGCATCTACATTTCACAACTGGTTGTAGCTTTCAATAAGATGATTCGCGACCAGGAGTGGCGAGGACAATAATATCATCTAGAAAAACAAAGTTGGCTTCAATTTTGGCTACATATAAATGGTTGCAAGTAAAAAAGCTGAACTAAAGAATACTAGATTAACTATAAAATTGACAAATAACAAAGGCCTTTTTATTCACATAGAATTCAAATATTTATAGACATTGATGAAGAAGGCTTAACAAAATAAATCTTTGTAGGGAGGTGTCAGAAGCAACTTTAAGTATTATAACCACTAACATCACCAACAGCCGTAGTTGCAGCATTTGTGAACGCGAAAACAAAATTGATACCCTCGGTGCCAGAGTCTCCATTATTCATTCTCAGAAATAAAGTTCGAAACTAGTAACATAAATCACTTTATCCCCGGATCATGGGGCTCAGGTATACAGGGCCAGTGGCGTCGCCAGCTCGAAGAAAAATGGGGTGGACAAAATTTTCTCGGCCACGCCCTTCAGACTCTAGGAAAAATCTTTTTTTTTTAAATTTGTATCCATTTTGAAATTTTTTGGACAAGCAATTTTCTCAAGCAGAATTTTTCGTAACGGTGGCTTTTTCGCCAGTGCCAAAATTGAAATCGATCTGATCAGCCTCAAAACTCAAGGTTTTGCTCAAAATGAGTTTTTTTTGGGGGGGGGGGGGTTGTTTCAGTGAAATCTTCAGCCAAATGAAAATATAAAATTTTTTGGTAATGAATATGTAGAAAAATTTGAAAATGGCACGAAATGGCGGAAACATTGCATACTGAAGCACTTTTCGTCCGACACATTGCAGAGAATGAACTTCGGATAATGGATAGCCGAAAGTAAGCAGAAAATAAATATCCAGGTGTGGATCGAAAATAAAATGAAAGGAAGCAATACGCTTTTTGAATTTCTAGAATAGAAGGATCAAGACAAACCTGGAATAACTGACACGCTATTCTTTTGGTTGCCACTTTCATCAACATATGAGCTGTATTCAAGAGATCCCTGGACGAGCACTCGAGATCTGAAAATTGTATAAAACGTCATTAACACTAAACATCGCGAATACCATGATGGAATCAATTGTTGAGATAAATCCAAGGAATAACAATTTTCATTATATTTGATCTAATGAAGCTAAGAAAAGAATTTGCTGAAGGTTTTGAAACACTGACACCAATTCCAAACGCATTTTTCAAAGTCGTCCTTTTTGCAGAGGAAACTCTGTAATTTAACACTGCCTTTAGATTTTAATTATATCATTTTATTGCAGATGCATAATATTTAACAAAGCTATCTATGTTTTTTTGGAGGGGAGGGGGATAGGATGAAAGGGTACAACAGTAGCGGTGATCCTTATTACGGTCTTATTAAGTTATCGAATACGCTCCAGGGGCTTATTTCACAAATAAATCTTTGGGGTGGGGGCCTTTTTCAAGGAGGGGGCAGCTTATTAGGGAACAGCCAAAAATATTACGAGGGTAAATTTTCCTCCTCTATTTGAGGATGATCATTATGGTTATAAATGCAAATTTATTAGGATAAACCTTTTGCTGACGGGGCAATACATCAGCTCATGGGGGCTTATTCGAGAGTGGGGGCCTACTTCATAAAAATTACTATAGGGTGGGGGCTTTTCTAAGGGGAGAGGGGCTCATTCGAAGATGAGGCTTATTTGAGGACTTGCTGTAAAAATGAAAGCACGAATGTGCAGTAGGTTTCAAGGAGTCCTGGCAGACCCTCAACATAAAGCGCGAATACACTGAGATGTTCTAGGAATTATGGAAGTAAGCAAATAACAAATCAAGATCTTGAGAAAAGCAGTCAGAACATCTGAAAAATCAGATTCAAAAAGCTGATTCTAAACTAGATAGACAAAGCAGCGATCTGATAACAGATAAGAAAGAACCAAACATGAATTGATTAAAAAAATAGAATGGTTTATGGGTTCTAAAGAGTGGCTATGGCTTCAAAAGTTCAAAAGAAAGGACACTCTTAGGATGGAAATTAGGACATTTCTTTCAGCTTATGTTGATGCAAAACTAACAAGAGTGTCTGCAGTTTTATGTTTGTTTGCTGTGGATTGCAGCTTTTGTTATTTTTAGACAATTTGTGGCTTTTGGTGTCTCTATTATTGGTCCCCACAAAAAAGATAACAAGTCACAATACACCACCAAAATGGAACAAGATTAAATCATGAAATAACAAAAAAAGGAAAAAGAATCAAAAAAGATATCTACCCTTTCTTTACATAATTTTCAACCTTTTCTTGAAGATAAGGTCTGAATACAGCAATGTTGTGCCATGAAGTCTTGCTTTCCAGTCCACCTAAGGGGTTAAGCTAATTTTCTAAGCATATTTCAACTTACAAATCTATAGTCATCATCAAACAAAAAATAATGTTATAATTTCATACAGTCAAAGTTTTGTAATAAAGCTCAATTAAAACACTGGAAAGCACAACAGTAAAATATAAATGTGTGATTGAAGAAAAGGCCACTGTAGCAGGCTGCGCTGATGAAGCCCCGTATGCCGGGGCAAAATATTAGCCTTTACATATTTACATGTTTTTATTGTTTTTTATTCTTGGCGTATTGCGGTGTTTCATATTTGCTACAGTAAAATATAAGCAGGCTTCGACTAGTAATAATCTGCAGTATTCGTGTTTTCACAGATGCTAAAATGGTCAGATAAGATGGGATCTGCAAGATACAAAAATGGCCAGTTCCATTGTATCTTATGAAGATCAATGTTCCTTTAGAAAGTGACATTTTGGTTAAAACATCTCAAAGGTGTTTGCTAAATACTAAACAGGTAAGGATCTATAAAAGAATGCAAACCTGGTGAAGCAAATCCTTGTTCACCTGAAGGCTGGTAATAGACAGTTGTTGCCATTGAAAACTGGACAACTTTCCTTGACCTTCCAGCCACTTTTGGGTCCTGTCCAACTCTACCAAGAAGCTGAACACTATTTAAACCTATAAAAAAAGGTTATTAAAAAAGGTAATAGAAAGAAATAAATAAATAAAGAAAGAAAGAAGGAAGTAAGGAAGAGAGGAAGTAAGGCAGGGAAGAAAGGAAGGAAGGAAGGAAAGAAGGAAGGTATGGAGGAAGAAAGGGAGGGTTGAAGGTAGGGAGGAAGAAAGGGAGGGTTGAAGGAAGGAAGGGAAGAAGGAAGGAAGGGAAGAAGGAAGGAAGAAAGGAAGGGAGGAATGAAGGAAGGAAGGAAGGAAGGGAAGAAGGAAGGAAGAAAGGAAGGGAGGAATGAAGCAAGGAAGGAAGGAAGGTAGGAAGGGAAGAAGGAAGGAAGAAAGGAAGGGATGAATGAAGGAAGGAAGGAAGGAAGGTAGGAGGGAAGGAAAGAAAGAATGATAGGAAAGAGGGAATGAAGGAAGAAAGGAAACATACATTTTTCTGTTTGGGCTGGAGAGCTGGCACTCATTGGAGATCTTGAGGCACTGCGTCCATAAGTCGCTTTGCTTCTTACCAAGCAATTGGCTGCCTATAAAAGAGAAATATATGACAATGAAAAAAAAGAGGAGCAACTATATAGGGCTACCACTATCTGAACTAAGCAGTCATACTTTGATAATGGATCTTCACAATTTCATCTTAAGGAGACACTATTTTAGAAGCTGCAGATAAAGTGAATGACTTTTGGAAGATACCTTGTTACTTCTGAGAAGTGATTTTGATAAAAACCATTTTACAGAAAAATAATTATCATTGGACATTGGTTTGGATTAAAAAAATTAAGCAATATTTTAGAAATCAGCAGTGACTCAAATAAGGAGATGCCTTTAATTTTGACATGCGTATAGCCTAATTGTAAAAATCAAGTTCCATATAAACTGTAATTCTTGGTGTTTTCTTTCCAATCACTTGATGAAACATTAACTTTATTGATTAAGACAAGTAATACTTGATAGTTTATAAAAATTGATAGTTTTTAGGGCTGTAAAGAGATATCGAGTTAGCCTTTAAGTGGTGTTACATTTTTCTTTGTTGTGCAGAGCAAAGTAAAAAACAACAAGAAGGTCTTGCATGTGTAAAAATTGATGAGAAGAACTAGGGAAGCTCTTGCAAACAATTCTAAACAACAACAGCAAGAAAAACTTTTTTAAATTTCAGGATCAACAAGGCTCTACCCAAAGCTTCCTTGTATAACAACTTTTGTGTAAAATCTATTATCAATATGTCTAAAAAAAAATTCCTTTTCTGTCAAGGTCTCCTGCAAGCAAAATGGTTCTCTACCTTTCCAAGTTGGCATTCCTTGATATCCGTGCAAGTCTATTATACATTAAATTCTTGTGCATTTGTGGGGCGAGTCTGGGGTGGCTAAATCCTTGGGGAAAACTCATATGACCAGCCCTCTTTTAGACTTGCATACATGGATTGAATCTATTTGCAGATAAATGGACAAGGCCCTTTAAATGTTTTATACTTTTAATCAATTATTTTGAAAAAAAGGCTGACAGGAGTATAGATTTAAAAATATATTGTGTGGGTACGGGCATGGCTGGAAGCCTGACAGAGGTAAAATCTTCCAACGACACTACATGGAATGTAGATTGGTCACTTTCAAGGGTTCATCTTTTGCTTTTATGAAAACCTTGGACTTTCAAGTGCCACATTTTCAAACTAGATCAAAAAAATTATGTTCATGCGTCTTGCTTATCGTGGTAAAACATAAATACACAGAGCAACTAAAATTTTAGCTAAAAAGTTTGCTTAATATATTTTACCATAAGCAAAATTAAACAGTTTATTTTGAACGTTATATGGATCAAAAGTTTCCTGGTTTGGTACTTAAACTTTGTGAAAACAGTTTTCAAAACCAGTCAAACCTCTATTTTGTTATATTAGAAAGCTACAAAACCATAAAAGTATGTGTCGCTACAAGTATTGGCGTGGAAAACCTGCAATAATTCACACTTTTATTTCAATGTTTTGAATAATTTTATTGTAACTAAGGTTCTCATACATAACTGTCAAGTATCCTATGAAGAAACACCTAACCTTATTAACTTTGACACTTGCTACGATTAGAATTTTAACACGCGACAGCAAAGGTAGTTAGGCGGTGTAAATTTTGTTTCATTTGACACGGGTTCTGTTCTCCAATGGCCATAAATTCAATTCAAGCTTGCAATTCAAGAGGTGCATTAAAGGTAAGCTGGGCTACTAAAGTTAAAAGGTAGTCAGTTCCAAATTATAATTGCATCTTATGCTACCTGTTTCGCCGTTTGGCTTTGTGCAAATTTACGTAACATCTTCTCACAACTGCTTCGCAAGACACAACTTGATTTAGGCCGATCGCACGTGCAAATATATTCAGTGGCCTCGGTTCCGCCAGTTGATTTGGCGCTAAAAATCTTTTCCGGGAAAGGTAACGAAAATATGAATTTCGATATTGAGCCACTGTGTTCGATGCAGGGACCGCGCACCACTCTTAAAGAGGAGGGGCTGAAATGGGTGTGACCGAAAGTTTTTTGAGGCCACGCCCCCTTGAACGATATAAGATACATCATATCATTAAACAAGATGAAACACCTAGAAAAAGAACAAAAATGGTTCGCAGTCAATGATAACTGCTACTATATACATAGGAGTAAACTATCCAAAGTTTCGTTAGAGTAAACCTTCAAAAAAATTTTCTAGCCTATTATTGCGAAAAAGTGGGTGGGCTATAGCCCCTGCTAGCCCAATGGCTGCGCGGTGCCTGGTTCGATGCATATGCTTGATCTAAATGTATTTGAAAATAGGGTTTATAGCGGCGTCGAGAACCGAACTGACCTTTTTGAATGACAGGGGCAAGTGCAGTTAAGTTTTTCGCTTGTATCGTTTGCATCGATCAAAATTTTTGCATCGTATCGACAAGAGCGGAAAAAGCCCAGCAAAACCTCACAGTTCTTGCAACTAGCCAAAGATAATTATGCAATGAAAAGACTAATATGAAAAAAGAAAATAAGATTAAAAGATATTTAAACCGATATCGATATCATATTTAAAAATTTGAAAGGATCTGAACAAATTTGACAGTATATTTTCAGAAAATTTTTTCAGGTTTCATTGAATTTCGCTATACAACAAGACCCTTAATAAAACAGGTTTTTCAAAAACAGTATCTTCTTTATACAGCTACAGCTGGCTTGGAAAAAATCTTTAAAAAGGGGGACTGAAGGGAATATTTTCCTTGAGAAAATTAAGGGACCCTGGAGGGACCAATATGTAAACAAGGTTGTATTGACTCTTTAATGCTATCCATGCCATTTTTAACCAGGGGTGTTTTTAGCCTACATTTCTAACTTTTATCTGTAAATTTCATATATCTGTAGTTCGATCTTCTTCTCTTTCTTAATTTTATATTGTAATTTATTTGATGGCAAAATTATACATACATAAGCCCTCGCTCCAACATCAGTGCTATCCTGTGGTTGGATAGATATGAATAACAGGGGAGGACTAATGCTGAAGAAATTGCAATGCAAGGGGGTGGCAAACTACTGCCTGTTTCTAGCATATTAAACTTCTAAATTAAGAGGAGAAGGGGTGGCAGTTTTTCTTATGGATTATTTTCATTTTTTTCGGAAGAATAATACTATTTTGCATCTTTTCCAGACCCACAAGGCTGTCTTTAACTTTGATCTTTGTAGAAGTGAAAATAAATGATGATTATCTTTTTCTTTAAATCAGTTACGTTGTTCATAGGTAGATTGGACGTTAAAAAACTTTTGAAATGGTTTAAGCCGTAGAAAAATCTTCAATATACGTAAAATAAGACACAGGTATAAACGTAGGTTAACTTGAAATTTTATCCTGTATTAAGCCAGAGTCAATGATGTCAATTTTCAGGGGACTTAGGGTTAGTTTCCGGTAAGACTCTTCCTCTTCCACCAAGAAAAAACTTCTCTCGCTACCTTGTCCATCATCTTTGCATTTTTCACTTCCAGTTTCTGTCCACGAGTGGGTGGAAACAAACGATTCGTACCCAGAAACGTACCGGAAAGTTTCAGCCGGCATATTCCGTTCTCGGTACAAACTTTTAAGCTTGTATGCAAGGTCAATAACATCAAGGGGCTTAATTTGCTTGCTCTTTGGTAAATTTACACCTTCAAATGGAGTGTTGCATGGTGCTCTAAGCT
The DNA here is from genome assembly GCF_013076305.1 of Rhopilema esculentum. The sequence continues at coordinate 2,702,226 of NW_027018659.1, forward strand.
TTTTAAGCCTCGTAAGTTTTCTTGGGCTGACATCAACTAGATATCTTGCCATAGAGCTGCTTAAACTCGTACTTATTGTACTTAACTCAAGATTCATTGTATCAGATCTTTGCATTGCTTGCAATTCCTCTTTCTGCCACTGTAAAATTTCATACTTTCGTTTGCCTATCAACTGAGGTAAGGCTGAGAGGCGTTCAATTTCCACGCGTAATGGATTTAACCTTCTTCCAGACATTAGTGTTTCCGTTTCATTCCAAATGAGGCTGTTTGGTGTATTAGCCCTGGCCGTGCTCCCCGACTCATCGCCCTTGTAGCCTCTGCTTTTCAATTTTTCATTAGAAGTTAAATCAGCTTCTCTAGGTTTAGTAGCTTGAGATGATCCAAATATGGCTGGTAAGTGTTGTAAATGGTTCTGTTTCATCTTTTCTAAACTACAGTTACTACACAAAAACGAGCCAAGTATTTCACAGTATGGCTGCAATGCAGCAAAGTCGGTTCCTTGTGGAGCAACATCATCCCTTGGCTTGGTCCACCTAACACATTTCTTTGAGGAATCAAACGATAGTCTGCTGCACTTTGAACACACTGATGTTGGTCTTTCGCTCTTTTCATTGTGCTTTCGAGTCCTTGCAAATTTAACAAGCTTCGATAAAAGCCCTTTTTCAAGTGGTCTACTGGAATTTCTTGAGCTCTCCTTCTTGCGTCTTTGGGCCAAAAACTTTGAAGCCATTGGTCCATCATAGTCAAACTCCAATTCCTCGTACAGAAACATAATTGAATCCACAATATCGCTGACTTCAGTCTTCACAAGACTTGATTCACATTGTACATTAACGATATTGATTTGAGCTCGAAACTAAAAATAACAGCCTCAACTAAACAGTATCATGGGCAAAGTTAGCATACGTCAAGATTCGTCTCGATTAACACAATACTTCGATTCTAGCTAAAATGTGGTCAAGATTTCACAAATTTAGCATATGAGTAACTTCTTGCCAGCAAAGTGTCGGTTTTGTATCGATCATAGACTCTGATCTATAATCAGATAACCATAGACTATGTTCAAATGATTCAAACTTTCTTTGTCCTAAACTTCTATTCGTGATCAAACTATCAATCCAACGTAATCATCGAACAAACACCAAATGATAACTAGTCCAGTGTCTAGTTTATATTGACCTGTTTAATAGTTGGTTGCTCCATTTTTCTACAAAACTTCATCAAAGCTCGAGAACGGTATATACATCGCAAATACTTCACAATAACAGCACGGCGTTCGAATGACAACATCTGAGATCATGATTCGCAATCCGTGTAATATTTATATTTCTACGGCAACCAGCGAAATCAGGTGTGACCGACCCTATTATTCTAGTAATTACTCTTTTTAATCATACAATAACTCGTGTTGCTTCTTTTCGAAACCATACAATTGATACTCGCTCCTCCGCATCAGCATAAATTAAGAGCAATAGACCTTTGCATGATCGGGGCTAGCGACCGTTTCTTTTAATATTTTTTGGAGGGGAGGGGCACAGGCTTCAAAAAATTACAAATATTCTTTCTTCCCAATGAAAAGTTCCTTTAGTTACTTTTGTCCTCAAACAATGGCGCCGCCTATAATTCTATCTTTCTTACGACACTGACTACCAGTATATGTATACTGCATAGGTTTCAGGGTTTGTGGAGCAGGTTTTCGAGTTTTGGGGGCTTCCCTTTCTTTCAAAAGAATTTAGGGAACTGCTATTTCTAGTGTCTTGAAAGGAAAAATAGATTTCTAGCACCGTTGTAAAGGGCGAGCCCATGTTTCGTATAGTTTAGACATTGAAAATTGATCTAATGTACAATGTATATTTCAAAGTACTTTTGGGGATTTGTAGGTAATGTTTGCCTAATATCATTCGGTAATATAATATATTATATGATATAATACAACAGGATTAAGTAAATACTTGTTTTGCCTGGCATACAATTTTGTCTTTGAAAATTATCAAGTCAATATAATATGCAAATAAGGGGAGGAAGAAGCATTCTTATACCGTCTTTTATTTGCAGCTTTGTTAAGCTGTCTTTGTCGTTACCCAAATTATGACAAAAGACTCAAATGTGCTAAGAAATTTCTTATGCAAATTAACTTAATTGCTTTCTGTTTTTGTTTTGTAGGCAGTAGACCAATCTCCCCTGTTCCCTTGTTTCTTCCGTTCAAGGAGATCGGACCTTTGAGATTTGAATGTCTTTGTATCTGCACCAAGATTAATGAACCGCAAGTCAACCTTGGCAGAGGCAGAAACTTCTGAATTTCGGGTTTATTTTGAAAATGGCAGACAGCATGTAGGGACAGATGGCAAATAAAGGAAATCTTTGTCATTATCCCTAGAAGAAACGCAGAAATTCTGTATTTTCTTGACGGATGTTGCCGTCAGAGGATTATGACATGTGAGTGTAATTATTAAGCATTTTCGTTTAGTAGCAAATTTCCCTTTGAAAGATAATTATTTTGCGCGTATAAATAAGCAGGTAACTTATTTTAAAGCAAAAACAACAAGCTGGCAGCAAAAATAATTGGCATTTTCATTCAGAATCATCAAGCTATGGCTTTCTCACCAGCTAGACAAAACAATTGTGGTGACAACAAGAGAACTTCTTCCTCTCGCGAAAATTTGGCTTCAAGTCATTCAAGCATTCGATCAACTACTTTCTGGTAAAAGTTGTGATTTTACGATCAAGAATGTTCGCTGTCGTTCAGCCAAAGGGAAAGGGGCACGGGGAGCATTTCCCGCCCAGCTAGTATTTTTACCCCTCAGTGCCCGTCCAGAAATTTCAGGATGAAAACGTGTTTTTGTCTAAAAACTAACGGTGTCTTCCCACGTTACTGTCGGAAAAAGTCAGTCTCGACAAAATCTGAGCATTGTTGCTACTCTTGTATATTGTCCGTCTAACTGCAGTCACCTTAGAAAAGTCTATTTCAACTGTATCCTAGTTTGATATTTTTTGAAAACAATAAGATGATAAGTATGATGAGTACAAAGAGCCTGGACTGAGAAACATACCCATGAATGTTCAAGGTAATTTTTGAATAAAGAAATTATTGCTAAAATATAAGTTCAAAGTAAAAGAGATGTTGGAAACAAAATTGTTGCTACCCGAGAACATATCATACCACAGAAATCTCGTACGCATTTGGCAGAAATCCTTTTGTTTTCGAGTAAAATCTGTCAAAAGTCCCTAAAAATCCTGCTGTTCCAAAAAATCTCATACTCTGTTTGGGAAAAGTGATACACCCCTCGTTGACCCGACAAAAAGGTTAAAATTTGAGGAATTTTGCAAATTTTATACTCTCAATTTGTTTACCTATTCTTATAGACTGGATCTCTCATTTCTGTTTTGCGACGCTTACACTCTAGGGAAAGACGTGAATTAGCTTTTAAAGGGTGTGCCCCCTAAATACCTTATTTTCTACCATGGCCCTTTAACGCACAGGGTCTTTAGTATTTTAGCTATGGCTATGCCATTGTCTGTGATTCGCTTTCAAAGCAGGGTCAAAACTGTTCCGGATAGCAGAGCAAAATCGTCACGGTTCCACAGTGCTAGTGTAAACGGAAGGCCGAACAGCGACAGTTTTGTCACGGTTCCAAACTTGCACGGGACAGTGTAAACGGGGTCTAAGATTGGACCTTGTCACAGAAATTCCTGGTTTCGGTTCGATGTCACTGATTTTGCATGTCGCTATTTACTGATCTTTTTTTAAAAAAATCTTGAAATTAGTCATTATAAGAAATGTCATGTTGTTTGGACAGTAAAATCGCGAGATACTATTCAAACATTTGAATGATAAGGCGAATATTTAATTGAAAATAATATATATTTTGAAAAAATTTCAAAACATTGCACTGGAGTAGTATTTTACAGTGAAATGTGATGGTAAATGTTGAAAACTGCGAAATTTGCGACCTGACTTTCCAAACAACATGAAATTCTCTGGACAGACTATTTTCGACATGACGATTTCTATGTACCAATTTGATTTAAATAAACATTACAAACGTTTACTAAAATCCAGGATAATTTGGAAAATTTTTCAGTGACATAAAAATTTGTATGATACAGCCTATTCAAAGCAAAGCTAAGCAGGCATATTTCTTTATTTCAACCCAAATTTAGCATCTGTTTTGTGGTGGCAGTGGAAGCCAGTGAACGTGATTTTTTGATACTCCATTTCACGACCTCTCCTTGGTAGAGCTTCTGTAACAAATGGCAAAAATAGTACAATCAGCCTGGCTGCTTCTTGATTGAAAGTCGTATTGGTACAAGTTTTCTAAATGGCTGCACACAAAAATAGTTTTGTGGCAATTGAGAAAACGTACGCCCCTTTCCCATGACTGGTCTCACTTGCTACGCCCATTACCCTCCCACTCTTTCAGTTAATCCTTACCCTTTTTAAATAGTAATGTAGTTATGCCCCAATCTCAAATTATTAACAGCTTGCCCTAAAACAGTTGCCAAGAAATGAAATATTACTTAGTGCCTGATAGTGGCTAACTATCCAGAAAAAACCTTATTCCAGGAAGTGGGTTTGCTAAGTGCACCAGCCCTTGTACTGCCTGTAGAATACCGATTTCTAAGGTCGGTGTCACCACTGAGAACATTTTCCCGACTGATGCACCTGCCCATAAGACGAAAAGGTCTTCGGGAAAAGAATGATAGCCAGATTGGAAGAATAAGCAGACAAAGAAAGAGAAGCGGGTGGGAGGAGACTTAAAAGATTGAACATTGCTGTAGTGTCAAAAAACCGTTTGCAACATGCATAGACCTTGTAGAGGGGGCGTAGCACTCATGCACCCCTTATAAACCTACAAATGTCCCGGATGTCCTAAGTGAAAGCGAGGTTAAAATGATCGCAACAAGGGGGTGACTAACTCTGTTTAAAACAGGGTTCTAAACAACATTTATAAAGGGGTACCAGGCATCTATGATAAATCACGCAATCGCGCGTAAAAAATTGCAAATCACACTTTCACAGTACTAGAAATTCAATTTTACGATCACGCCCCCTAGAAGCTCTCTGATTTTTTAATAACTATCTAATAGTTGTAATTTATTTTTGGCAGAGCCATCAGCATTGGAATCTCTGAATAATTGAGATTGACTCTGGTACCGGAAACCAACACTTTTTGCTTGAAAAAACGAAAGCACTCCATTTCGAAATTCGCTTGCAGCACTCAGTTTTACTCAATCACGCCATGTGTAATGCTGATTCAGTGGTCACGCGCCAATTTCTATTCACGCATTCACGCATAATAAAAATTTGTTTCACGAATTAACGCATCGAAAATACGCCGATCACGCAATCATGCCAAAATACCTGGTACTCCCATATAAGGCTGTTTTATAATCAGCATTTCATCAATCCGAAACTCGATTTTTTTCCCCTTTTACGAGTCATCAGGGCCCACAGGTAACTGGTTCTGAACTGGGGCGCAGCAAAGAAAGTTAGTTCTTCTCTTCCCCCTACCCCTACCCTTAGCCGACGCTGTGGCAAAAGTTTCCTAACACTAATTTACTTGCAGATTATGGTTTAATATTGTAATCTACAGGTTTAACCAATTTGAAGATTTCGGCTAGTTTAAACTCAAATGTAACAAAAAAGTGGATGGGGCACCCTTGTGGCACAGGCCCTAATCATACGTAAGGGAAATAGTGGGAAACCCACACAATGATGGCGTTTGATGCAGTTGGCCAGTTTTCGTCTGACATGTAGTAATTTTTGCATACAATTCATTTTCAGTTTCGCAGAACGTCAAACTTGGTCTACTGATTGGCATTTCAATTTTCATCGCTGCTTTTGTCGTTATAATCGGTTACCTCGTTATCAAATGCTGTTACCAACGCAAGACTCAACTGGAACGCGACAAAAAGGGGTCCTTCAAGAAGCTAGATGAAAAACGCTCGTTCTTCAAAGATGAAGCATTGAAACCGCAATTTGGTGAACAAAAAGAGTTCATTTTCCAGGAAGGGTCATTTAAATCCATAGAGAGTGAAAGCCCCTCCGCAACTCCGCCTCCTTACAATGAAGACCTGCGCAAGCTACGCATCGGTAAATTCGAATTCACACCAACATACTACCACAACCGAAAACGTTTGCAGGTTGTTATTCGTCGTGTAACATGCTACCCAGTTTGCCAAAGCTTGCTCAATGTTGCTTACTTATATATAGTTGCGTGTCTGCTACCAGACAAAAAAGACTTCTTCGAATCAGAGTTGCAGCAAATCAACGAAGATAACCTGGTCGACGAGCTGTGTGAATTTGAAGTCTCGTATTCTGATTTAGACAAAAGGGTCCTCCTTTTCGAAATACACGTCTGTGATAGATTTTCACGACATTTAATGATCAGCGATCTGAAGTATGATCTTCTAAAAAGACCCAGAACAGAGCACGAAGAATCGAGTCTGGAAAAGCTAGATTTTAAAGAACATACTGGAAACGGAGACGTAAGTCGTACTTTAAATTTTCAGTAAAGTCTGAAGGTAAATAACGGAGATAGTTGAGCATTTTACAGATGGGAATGCCCCCCCCCCTTTGCCTGTAGGACCGCTGGTAGAATATTCGAAAATTATACAATAAACAAAAAGATAATGCTGTTAAGGCTAGTTATATTGCGAGCTTATTTTGTACGAAAATGGCAACGGAAATTAAATGAGATTTCAGAATAAGCGGGGGTGGGGGTAGATGAAGGGTTTCTATAACTTTTGGAAATCTAAACAGATACTCGAACGAACAAAACGAGGATAAACTTATATAAATGAGATGTTTAAAAAGTAAAATTTATCGATTCCATGCACGGAAAAAAATCTCTCGGTTCATGCATAGAGGGGATTATTGGGGTGGAGGGGGGTTTAAAGCAAGATACTGATCACATTTGTTCATCGAATGATGAGAGCGAAGTATTTCCATACAGTGCAGTGATTGACTTCACATAATTTATGTTCCGTCACCTTCTTCCTTACCAGGATTTGTTGGCTGGCCGTTCACAATCGTCACCTGAGATTCTTATCTCACTTTGCTACATGCCTACTTCAGGAAGATTAACATTCGTTGCTCTGAAGGGAAAAAATCTTAAAATTGAAGAAATGGAAACCGGAGGTATGTAAACAATATGAAATTCTTTGTTCAGGCAATTGCGGGTATAAAATGTGAAAGACACTAGACACTTCACCAAATTTATTTGCGTCTCTGTTACTCCACTTAGTTAGGCTTTTTAAGGGACACTTTTTAGCAAAACTGCTTACCATGGACGTAGGAATCAGGAAAGCACAGGGGGATGTGCCATCCTACTTTTCAAAACGTACCTTTTTGTAGCTCACAGAGGGGCCCCTTTTTGCCCTCCCACTTTCGAAATTTTTTCTGTGTCTATGCTCCTTCCTTCCTATTCACGAGGATCTTTAAACCATATTTACTGCCGAGGCTGCTTTCACAGGCTACAATAGTGCGATTTACTTATTTTTATGTCTATGCATTGATATTTTGTCGTGACATGCAGATTTTAGGAAAATTGTTGCATTTCAAATTTCAGCCCATGATTCAGCGTCAATTTTTACCATTTTTGCTTTCTTCGATGAATAAAGGTGACATGTTTTTATCTCCTATTGAAGATATCTTCTTGAGAATCAGTCTTATCCAAGGGAATCGCACCATGAAAACAGTAACGACAAATGCAGTGCGAAGGAGCACCTCACCTGTATATAATGAAGCATTTGTGTTTCACGTACCTATTGAACGTGTGAAAGAGGCTCAGATACTGATACGGATAATTCTGCGGTCAGAGAACAAGAAAGAGAAGGTCCTTAGTCAAGTTACCATTGGGACAAATTCAGACTCAAATCTTGGCCGAAAACATTGGGAAGCTATGCTGTTATCTGCTCGAAGACCGATTGCTCATTGGCATACGGTTACTGACTTGGAATGAAATAAAATAGAATATCAACTAAAAAAAGAAACTTTGATAAATGGAGCTGAATATTTGAATACCAATTCTAATTAAGCAATTTTTTGCTGAGATCAAATTATACACCCTGCTCATTTTTGGCAATTTTGTGATAACGAAAAATTGATTTTTGGGATTGACAAAAGCATCGAAATAGGGGGTAACATATAGAAGTATTCTCCTTTCTTTCGGTTCCCCTCCAACTCATAGATAGTTCTGAAATTCCTTATGGGTTGAGTGGCGGGAGGGGGGGGGGTTATACAGGATGGGGAACATAATCATTAAATCAATTTTTCTGGTATCTTATTTCTTTTGTACTGTTTTTGCCTTTTGTTCGATAATGCGGTTTGACTGAAAGGGTGTCATTGAATTAAGAATAATTAGAAACCTTATATCGTTCTTGTATTTTTTTCTTTGCTTCCTCGTGTAGTTTATCAAAGACCGACAGAATGCATTGCATCTTGTATGCATATTAAGGCCGGGGCTGTTGTCTTTTACCCTTGTTGTCTGATAATAATTGATAACCTTGGGAAAATATTCTGCTGCTACACTTGACTCCCAATACTTTTAGTATAACAACGACATCAAAGTTTAGCAGGGATGACATGTTGCTTCAGCTGGAATGGTACTACCCCCATGCTTTCTATGTTTGGTTTGCTATGATATTATCTCTTGAGGTCTGTGTATGTCTAACTGTTTTTCGGGTATTCTATAAGTAATAGTGCTGTCTAGAGTTGTTAAAACAACTGCCTTATGTATGTCTATTATATTTCTTTCTTTAAGTAAAATGAAATATCTTTCAGCATTCTGTCATTGTTTCTGTCAATCTTTCGTGATTATGCTAATTCATAAAGTGCATCTGCCTGTAATTAATGTACATTGCAGGGAGGGGGGGGCAAACAACTTTTATAGTAATATAGCGATGACTATATTAAAAATAACTCACAGAGGTAATGTGCAAACATGTACAAACTAACTCAATAATGAGAGAAAGATGTGCTCATTTTCAAACTCAGTACATATTCGCATTGCAAATTGTTCCTCGACTCGATCTGTAAACGTATTTGACAAAATCAAGCCATGCTTTTGAAAAAGTGGGAATTCGAAACCACCTCTCTCTCGAAAATAATCCCACTTTGAGCTCCCCTCTCTCCTCTTTCTCTCCTCTCTCTCCTCTCTCCCCTCTCTCCCCTCTCTCCCCTCTCTCTCCTATCTCTCCTCCCTCTACTCCCTATTCTTTCTTCCCCTCTCCCTTTTCATATACAACTTGTAGAATAATTTACTGTATTTTCTAACAGTTTGATAATCAATCAATAGGAGGTCGAAGTGAGCTTGAATAAGCCTGGAGCAACTACAAATCGAAAGCTCAGCCCTCGCAAAACAATAGAAAGATTCTATCAAGGTTTGATTAGTATTTTCGGGTTTCGTCATCTTGACACATTTCAGCCAGTAAATCATCTGGAAAATACGAGCTGATGTTAAACGAAATGTACTTTTTGGCTAAGAAGCACTGTATAAGCGTGCTCTGTTATCATTTCCACGTCGTTTTCTTAAGTTTCGTTCATTTCTAAGCTTAATCGTAATTGTTTTGCACCATAGAGATAGCATAATATTGTTTTGATCTCTATGTTTTGCATTACTTCCACAGATCTCTATGTTTTGATCTCTATGGAAACATATAAATCTCTTTGTTTTGCACACTTTTTACGTCAACTTACATCGTTACCTTGGTAACATTACGCATATAGATAGTAATATTACTGACTACGGAGAACCTCGTATTACAGTATTATTTGAAGAATTCCTCTATTGCTTGACTCAGTTTATGGATACAAAACTAGCATTAATCCTTTGTTATATTATTATCTTGTGTTTCCGCTTATATAGAGAGCAAATAATTTCACCGGTAATGTCTGTTCTTTGTACAAGGAACTATTAGCATAAATGTATATTGCACATCCGTTCTACAATTGAACGATTCACTCCATTATACAAGCTTAGTCTAGTACTCTGGCATAATATCCACCAGGAAACATTTCTACCAAGTTCCATTTTTTAACTGCCTGGGAAAATTCACTTATTTGTTCCAAATTCATTGAAGGGAGCTTGAATTGATAATCGTTTATCTGCCCCTCTGTGCCTTAATGAATATCTCAGAAACCATCCACATGATTATTTTGATTTTCAGCATTAACCTACGTATTTACAAAGATGACAAACTTTCTAAAATAAAAATGATGTTAAATAATAATAATAATAGGAAAACATCCTTTACTTTTTAGTACATTATGGCACAACTGTGACCTAAATTTCTAATCATTATAGCCCTACTATATTGCAACCAATTGGCACATCGGTGTCATTTTTCGTTAATCTGTGGAAGTAATGCACTCGTACTATTTCTGGGTCTCTTTTTAAACGTCGGTGCAATGCTTCACTACTTCCAAACTTGTATCTTTGGACAGTTGTAGTCAAAATGTTGGACCAAAATGTACTTTTCCTACGTTTTGTTCCAAGTGGCGTTCTGTTTGTCACAAGTTGCTTGGAAGGGGTACATGTAGCTTGGACACTAAACTTTTTTTACAAAACTTTTATATAAGGGTAGTTGCTGCATGGTAATCTTTTGCAAATTTCATGCCACTGTTACCACACTGAATTTCCTATCTTTCTACGACACAAAATGTAAATTTGCTTTTCACTTCACAATAAGAGCGCAATCCAAAGATTTTATGTAGAATGACAATAAATTCTACTAATAATTTTCACAGTGATTCATTATGTATGAAAATTAATTGATTCCAATCTTTGTTGTCCACTGATCATTTCCTAAATCAGTGGCGTTTAGTTCTTCGAAATTACGATTTTCTGTTACGGCAATGGTAAACGAGGTCACATCTTTTTCATAACGAGATCAATAAAAAATTGCTTCGAAATATGAATTGAAAAAAGAAAAATTGAAAAATCACCAAGACTGCGGATAAAGAAAATGGACTTTATTGGCAAAGAAATTGAGGATATTAAAGGCAGGTTAAAGAATATGGTAGACTGTGCAGCAATTATTGGTTGCAACAGACAGCTCATACAAATAAAGCTCGTGTAAGTTTCACTGCTTACTCGGTTAACCGGTTGTTTAGGCCTAGTTTTCCGATTTTTCCCGAATGTGTTAAACATTTTTCCAACAAGCGATAAAGTAATAAGCGTTGTTTCCCTTCCACAAGAACCTACACTCTTCATTGTACGAAGCATCCTCAATAATTTTATTTAACTGTTTTGATTTAGAAAACGGACCAGATTTGAGGGCATGAACACTTCAAGTCTTAATCGATATTTGATAAAAAAGGCTGTAATGTAACAGTAAAATGATACCCTAGAAAAGAAATAAAAACAGTACCGTACCCTCTTTTTATTTTTTCTCAAACTAATTTTAATTGAATGGTAAGTTTGGCACTTTTTCTTGATCTCATGTATGTACAATTTGGGATCTTTCATAGCAAGTTATTAAATCACCTCCATCACACGCCTTAAACTGTCTAGGGGTGCGAAATGCCACACTTCTGCTAATTCATTCCCAGGAAGGCCTGAGGTTAAATCAATAAACCCACAGCAGGAATACAAACTGTATTTGTATTTTTCTAGCACGGGATATTTTTAAGGATACTGAAAAGCTGTGCTCATCAAACAGCAACCTGGTCCTTCCTCTCAATGGGACTACACCAAGATATCTATGAGTGAAAGTTTTCTTATGTCGGGGGCTCAAACCACAGACTTTTGGATCTGTAGTTACCACCCTGTTCACTGGGCCCTCCTCACACCGAAAGTCTTGTTGATTATGATGTGCTTTATCATGGGTGGTATTTTCTGTTAATTTAAAACAATTTTGTAAATATATTTAAGTTGTCACTTTAATACATAGGACAGAAACATACCTTACTCACATGATTTTTTCCAAATCTTCTGATTTTAGCAAAACTCCACACAGACAATTGCTTTGTCAATTCCAGTTTCCCGAAAATTATCCAGATAACCCAATCATCATTGAACTGAAAAGCAATTTATTTGAAGTTAAAGTTCTGTGTTTACTGAGTGAAAGATGTGATGTAGAGGCAAAGAAATTAGTTGGCAGGGCTCAGGTAAATTTTTCTAATACATGTTTAATATATAAAACATACATGTTCATGATCTTTGTTTTTTTCGCTAGATATGCTTGTTGCCAGTGTTATTCCTAAGTTACAGAATGCTTCTCTTGGAAGCTAATTGTTAGGGGGACCTTTTGAGGGTCCAAAAACTATAGAATATTTAATTAAATATCAATAAACAGTCATTGTACCATTCAAGGAAGCTTGCATCTTAATATCAAGATATTCAAAAAAATACCCCTAGCAGTGTGCGAGAGTAACATCTCAATGCACATAATAGATGGAAAATGTAATAAGCATCAATGCTTTGGCCAAAATCTGAGTCTCTTGTGCCTATAATATCTTGATTTATTCAATGAATTTTCCTGGGGAAGGGCCTGGCTGTAGTATTTTGTAATGTTCATAGCTGAGTCATGATCATAGCTGTATCACCCTGACCTGACTATACCTGGTGTTACCATTGTATTGATGTTGAAAAATATAGGATTCCTCATCATAAATATGAACAGTAAAGTGACGAGCCCTGTCATTAATGCAAATAGCTTTTGGTAGATGTCTGAATAGTTATAGCATGTAACACCCGTGATTGGTGTTGTGGTGTCACATGGTAACATGTTTGTGCATTCTCTTTTATCAAGATGTAGGAAGAATTTCACAAGTTGGGGCACATGTAGGCAACAAAGGGGCACCCCTGTGAACTGCAGAAAGTGCTTCACCTTTGTTTCTGAAAAGCAGGGGTTAAGGACCCCTTGTCCCTCTTGTGCCCCAAATTTCTATGTCTTTTTCTGTAACAGATTCTAGAGATTCTGGTTTTTAAATTAAATACTGTATTATTTAGGTAATTTCCATGACAAAATTCATATCAAAGTTTCTGGATGATAACCCCTTAATGGTTTGTTCAGAAGAAGTATCATACATAAAGAAGTCGTTAGTTGACAGTCAAGATGACCTGAAAATAAAGCAAAAATCTGGTGTTCTTAGGTATAAAATATGTCAAGACAGGTAAGACAACAGGGGAAATCTCATTATGTCAACCTTTTGAGTAAATTTCATTAACTTTTTAAAGTGTATATTGTGAAGTTGATGAGATTTTTTTAAAATTTCCAGTACCAAGGATCTAGAGCCATATGTTCATTGATTAACAGAGAGTGAATGATAATGAATATATAGTAAAGACCCATATTGGCATATAAAAGGAGCATTGCAATGTTTAGGAGTTTTGGAAGTAACTAAAAATGAAAAGTCATTTTCTTTAGTACCATAAATCCTCGAATAAGCGCCTATGCTTTTTTAATTTTTGAGCCTCAAAGCGGGGTCATATTTTCTATTTTAGTGGATGCGAAGACAAATGAGTAAAATAGGGAATTTAAACATAAAAAAGGTAGTCGAAATAGATATATTTGAGAGTGTGTTAAACATGTTCTATTGCCATGGATGGGGCTTATTTAAGTAGGGCGCTTCTTTGAGGGGCTACTTATTCGAAGATCCTCAGTACTGGCAAATATTGCTTAGCTTTTTAAAGATATATTTCGTGGTTTAAGAACCATTCAAACTATAAATCAATTTTTAACCCCATGGCAAAGGCTCTTGTATCTAATGTCACATTAAGCTTTACTTGATGTCATGCACTTCTGTTCAGTTTTTTTACAAGTTAACGTTTATGTTGATATCAGTTTACAAGTTCAAATTTTAATGCTTGTCACCAGCTTTGTGCATCTTTGAGATACATCCTAGAAAATTTTTTTGCTTTTAGATATTTCCTAGATGTGAAAGTAACAGTTCCAGAATTTTATCCAACAGATTGTGTAAGGTATGTGTGGCTGTATTTTTCAGCTCTATGAATTTGTTACTTGATTTAACCACTTTGAGTGTTTGTAATCTTGTTCCAAAAATTTAAACAAAAAGCATAATTTGAAAGACTGGTGACCTGAAATTGGTTCCCTTCATGTTGGAAATAAAGGCAGTATTCAGCTAGGTGTCAAGAAACAAAATATTTATCCTTTATGCCTTACATTCAAACTGCAAAATAGATAAATGCTTGTTTAAAGGTCAAAGATAAACCTAATCAGAAAACCTCTATCAAAAGCATAATTTGAATTTGCGCCAGAGCCAAGACTGTTTTGATATTGTTCAAAAATCACCTTTAATTATAATTTGTATTGCAGTTTCATGACACCCTAAATTCCAAATTTTCTTCTCTTACAGGGTTGAAAATAAAAGCTGCAATTTCCCAACATTTTTAGAGACACATTTTATGGCAGAAAGTATTGAAATAGCAAGAAGATGTGTGGAGCCACCTCTGAAAAAGGACCCAAAGTATGTACTATAATTTTTTGTCAATTGTTCATCGGTAAGCCTTGGCCAAATGACTGGTCTTTTCACTGAACATTTAACCAAACAATGAACTTAACTTGTTTGCAGAATTTTTACTCAATGTGTGAACTTTGTTTAGGCATTTGGCTAGGTCTATAGGAATCAATCTTATTGACAGACATATATCATTATATTAGAAAGTTAATTGTGATATTAGGAAAAAGGTACTGTATCATGTGATAAATATAATCATTGTATTTACAGAATGTCACTTTTTCATTGTATGGTATTGCTAATTAAAGAAAAAATATCTATGCTTGGGAGTGCCATTGACCATTTTTTCTTTCCAGTTCAGAAACCCCCATTAGACACCCTGAGAAGATATGATCTAGTTATTCTGTATGAAACAATTGAAGTCTTAGATAATTTGCAAACTATACTGAAATTATTTTCTTTCATTTTGAAAGTTAAATATTGAGGTTTTTAATATTTAAATCACTTTAATTTGCCGTAGAGCACCACCTTTTCAACCTGCACCATCATTAAAGCAAGTTGTATCGTATCTTGTTAAAGACTGCATAAAAAAGTTCCCTGGTGGTATTTGCAAACTTTGTGGTAAACGTGCTCTTCCTAAAAACCCTGAGGTAAGCAGTGCTTGCTAAATTTTTATTTATACTTTTGGGAAGTGACAGCTAAGTAGTGACAATGGCAAAATAGAGTTAACTACTTTACACAAATTATTCTTTGGCATTGGAATCAGTTATAAATTTTTCTTGCAATCGAAATGTAATATATTGCTCCTGATTCAAAGTATAAGATAAAGCTCTCTGTTCTGCTCACAGTTGCAATTTTCCCTTTGTGAATCATACAAGGTTAAGTGCTACAAAAGTATATGGACATAATGCCTGATTTGTTTGATAAAGAGACTTCTAGAATCTGGACAAGAAGTGATGTGTTTGTTCTTTAGAACAATGAATTGCGCTGGTGTCACAAATATAATTTTGAGCGTTTCACAATTTGAATTACCTTATTAAATTATAATTCATAATTTGAAGAGTTTTGTCATTATGGCAATCAACTCTTATTTACAACTTACACCTGTTTTTGGCATTGAACATTGTATATAGATGAGTAAACAGTTGTATTTATTAATCTGTGTATCACATGTTTGAACAAATGCTTGCATAGACAATGTTGCAAAAATACTCATATAGACAATGGACAGTGTACAAGATTTCCAACATCAACAAAATGATTTACAGATAAGACAGTATAATTTCACCCAAAGGTTGGCAAGATTTTCATGTCGTAATTTGCCGTCCTTCTCCCCTCCCCCTCCATATGCTTAAAAAACATTGCAGCATTCATTTTACAAGTTAAAGCTGGGTTCTTAAGAAAGCCCTGTACAAAAGTTGTTTTTAGTAAACTCCTTGGAAACTTTAATTAGGGAACTATACACAATAATTTTCAGCTCAAATTAATTTTACTTATGTAAGCTATTATGATAATAAATGATTTTTATTAAATACACCAAGGACTATCCTGAAAACCCAGATGATGAAAAAGGGGTCGTTTGGATTTATTGCAATCATATTTACCATCTTGGCTGCATGGACGCCTATATGAAAACACCACCATTTACAGGTGAGTTTGTACAATTACAGTTTCTTGAGACTAGCCACAGATCAGCTAGAGTGACCATAACAATCTGACTTGATTCCTCTACAGAAAATTTTGTAAAATCAGATAACACTGTGGCTTTCCAGAATTGATTTGAAACTTCTGTGATTTTTAAAAAAAAATTGCGGACAACGCAAGGGGACATGCTAGCAAATAACTAATGCCAATTAACAAAATGAAAACCTTTTCTGGAGATCGTTGAAGCCATGAGAATTAATAGAATTAAGCCATGAGAATGTTAAAGTCACAATAGGGCTTGAAATCGGCGAAGAAATTAAAATGTTCTGATGTGTATTTGAATCGCAAGGAAAGTAATGTGTCAATATTTTGTACAGGTGGGAAAAAATGCATCGAATGTGGAAAGGTTGTTTATCACGATAGGTGGAATATAAGTCCAAAACTGGCTGAAGAACGTTGGGCACATCAAGAAGCAAGGAAACGTGAAATTGATGAGGTCGCAGACTTTTTAGATTTAATGTAGAATCTTGCTATTTTGTGAGAATACATGTACATTCAAATGAATTTAGGATAACAATTATTTGTAATTGTGTGTCCCTATTTTTAAATTCTTAAGATCTATTGATCAACAAGACCTAATTTTCGATTGTTCAATAATATCAAGGAGAGGGAATTAGGTAAGCGAAGTCCTAAACATGGTCTACCAAACGGAATAATTACACCTTACTACTATGATTTGTCGACGAAATATATCTACGTAATCGATAAAGATTCATTTTATACTATCCACATTTAACAAGACTCACTTTGGTAACAAAACTGACTTAATTAAACTGATTTTATTGTATTCAGAATCATGTAATGCTAACTGTATATTTTGTAACAAGTCTCGATTAAGGTGAGCCAAGAAGATTTTTGGCCCACATAAAAGAAGAGTTTTTCAAGGCGAAGCAAAAAAACCGTTTTGTATCTTGTTATGTTACTATTGTGCTTGTTCAATATCATTTTTGGATCCTGTACTATGTTAGGTTGAGATAGTTCACTACTTACACGAAGAATTGTGTAAGCTTCAACCACGGAGCTGTAGGTGTCGGCTAGGGGGGGGGGGCAAACTCGAGCAAGAACCATACCTGAGGGGAGGCAGGCTTTAAAACAAGAAAACAGATATATATCAAACAGATATATTTGGACAAAATTAAAGTCATGGAATTATAAATTTGCCAAATTTTCAAAATATCATTTGGAAAAACTGTAGCCAGAGGGGGCAAGCTGTTGTCAAAATTTTCATTTGGGCAAAGCCCCCCGTGCCCCCCTGCAGCTACGTGGCTGGTAAGCTTCTTACAGGAAATTAAAATCTGAACCATTGCAGGAATTTTTCCGATACTCTCAGATCCATAGTACAAAAAAACTTTTAAGCATTTTTCAATTATTTTGTAACAATTGCCTTAAATACTCGTTAAGTCAGATTTTTGGCTTTTCAAGGCTAGGTTATAAAGTTTTGTTACTATTTTTCCTTTTATTCGGTTTTATTTGGTTTTTCGTTGTGCCGTGCGGTGAAAGCACGAT
Source organism: Rhopilema esculentum (assembly GCF_013076305.1). The sequence continues at coordinate 2,719,861 of NW_027018659.1, forward strand.
GACGCAGTTTCTACGATTCTTGTTATGGCTGGACTTGTCCCACTTTTGGCAAAAACATTGGAAAACCTGCTTAAAACTTAAGTATACTCTGCATTCCCCCATTCTTCCCTTATCTTTCGTCGTCGCTCTCATCTTTCTTCTTTTAATGAGTTTTCCATTACACAAAAAGCCTGACAAATTTAAATTCCAAGAAACACTGCACACAACCAAATCCAACCAAGTCTTTAATCCTTCACTACTAACTTTCCTTAAAATTGTAAAATAATAAATACAGATCTAAAGCTAACGCTATCACAATTATAAAACATAGTTTATATTTACTGTTCCAGGCTTCTATGTGCCTTCAAACCGAACGTTTTTTTCTTTTTCTGGATATTTACAAAATACGACTCTACTGCCCTACATAAATAACACACGTGACATCAAGAGCCGTACTTGGAAGCCAGTCAAATCAGGTCCCAGGAACCTATGATTTGTATTGCAATGAGAATGTTAAGTTAAATGGGAGGGGTAGGTTCCACGAGTGTTTGATCGCGAAAGGGGTTGGTTCGAGGGAAAATTTACGTACATTGGCAAACTTTTTGTAGGGAGGGAGTAAGGGAGCAGCAACCTGAAATTATCAGAAAGTTGAGAAAAACGGAAATCCTCAATAATCCAATAACAAATTTTTGTTCAAGAGAGGTATTTTCCAAAACTCCCAAGGGCGTGGTCACATAAATATTCCCCCAGACCTCCCCAGGTAGATTGCGCTCTGCTCGTCTTCCCCAATTTTATCATATCACCTTGGCTAAGCACTTGGGGTAAAATAAATACGATGTTTCACAACACCCTTTGTCAATGTATCTTTTCCCCTTTGCAGGTGATAGATATACGCGAAAGAGGAAGGGAGTCACAAGCAAAGCATACGAGCCTTGCGGGGGGGGGGGAGAAGCCATATTTTTTAGGCTTTCATACTTTATGATCACTCTAGACTTCCATTAACATCAGACAATAAAGCTGTTTGTGTTTAGCTAGCAGGTACAGCGGACTGAAGTTCCAACAAAACAACATTGGGTCTTTTTAATGTTTTGACAGAGGCAGCCCAAAAGTGGCCATGACCTACTGGCTTTATCTAGCATGACCCCTGACTTTAGAGGACATTTTTCAGGGAAAGGACGACTTCAATTTTTAAAAACATGCTGAAACGAAATGTCTTTCTTTGATCTTGCTAGCAATTTGGTATGTCAAAACTAGTGCATTGCTAGAGCTGTTTTATGAGGTGTGGTCATCATCCCCTAAGTATATATGTACAGCTGCTAGCAATGACCAACAATATTCAAAGTTCTGTCCCAATTGATTACACCTTCTGGATAGAGATCCTGCACAGCTTTAAAAGACATTACATCAATAATCCCCACAATACTATCTTGAAGAGCTCTTGCAGAGACATCATCTGGTTCAATCTCTGTGGGGTAATAAAAATGTGACATTTCCAGTTTTTTGCTGCTTACAGTGCTATGTGACTCAACAACTACAACTCCGGCAAAAACAACAAACATTTTATGCTGCAATTCATCAGTTGTAAACACAAGCTGGTCTTTCTTCAGACGGCGATGAATGACATTCAGTGCCATACGATATACCATACCATGAGGAACTAGTGATAAAAGAGCTGACTTTCTCAGAACAACTTGTGTCATAATACTACCAAGTTGTCCAGCATATTTGTCTTGGAGATTTCTGTCTTGGTTTTCAGTGAATCTTTTCCATGATAGACTCAACTCTATAAGTTTTGCTTGCTCAACTGGAAAATTTTCTGCAATCCTCTAAACAGAAAATATTTGGAAAGGTTATAAACCTGATGATTATAATTGTCACAAAAATGCTTATGTTGGTATCTAATTATTCAAAGGACAGGAAGTTAATGCTGCCAGTAGGTGCAAGGCCAAACATCTTTTGGCCACCATTTCTACAACTAATCATCCCGATTCCCCAAATTTGTCATTCTTACATATGGCCTTAAGCCTTGGTTGCTTATGCCAAACAACAAATTATTTCATTTGATTGGCAGATAAGTCATGCATTCAAGTGAACCAGATATAAGTTCTTAAAACTACTATATAGTAAGGTTTCAATGATATTCTATTGTCTGAGCTTAAAACGACACATTTTTAAGCAAAAAAGCACAAATTGGAAAATTAGTTGAAAATTGAATCCTTTTATCTCCTCATGGATGCATTCCAGGCATGTCGGGAAGAAATTTTAAATGAAGGGAAATCTGTGAGAAAGAATGTGGGACCTTGACCCACTGGAAACCACTTGAGACCGAAATCATAGATCTCTGTTTAGAAATTATAGAGGTCCTCCGGCCTTAACTTTCTTAAGAGATGTTATTAACAGTCTTCTGTTTTACCTGAAAATGCTCTGCCCTGAAAATAGCTGCCATGCAAGGAGTGTGTGCTCTAGCTGTTATCTGCCTTTCTGTGTAACAAAAAAGCTGTTCATCGCCAAACCATAAACCTGTAGGCCAGGCACTCAGGACCTCAAGGCTCTGATCAGTTGCGCTGAGTAGCTCAACTTCACCATTTATAATCAACCATCCATTTGTATCAACTTCACCTGTTTTAAGATTCAGACACTAGAGTTTTCCTTTATCAAACAAGCAAGTACAAATGCTTGCAGAAAAATATTCCCTATCGTGAAAATGGGAATAAAATTAAGGAGAATACTGGAGACAAAATCCGAATGTACTAAGAATGAGAATAACATTGTATCCAGGGCCACCGCTATGGGAGGCAGTGTTGGGGATATGACACACCCCTTGGAAGAAAATTTTATAGTAAAAACAGGAAGCTTTTGCCATTTAGGGGTGCTTTGTAGGCAATTTTCAGCTTTGTCAGCAAATAAAGAATAGCAAATGGGATCCTACTCTTTTGGCAAATGGGATCATTGGTTTTTCCAATAATTTTCAAATATTTAGGGTTATTAATTTATCTTATCGTTCTATACTTCCAATTCAATTCACTTTGGGCCTAGCTCCATGTGTCCTATTCTGAAAAAATATTACATTTTAAGCACCAAGTGAAAGAAGTGTGCAGGGAGGTTCTACAGTGTATTGTCTTTTCGGTTTATAAGCGTATTTGTATTTTCAGTTTTAAAGTAACTTACCACTAGAGAAAAGTTCACTGCCTTGGGAATAGCATATGATTCCATCTTCAGCAATAACTGCTTCCACTACCGTTTTGATTGCCTCTAATGACCAGCCATGGAATGGTGCTGCTTCTTTCACAGTATCAATTAATGTTTCTTTAACAACATCATATCTACTTGCTATTCCACCAATATCAACATATCTTCTTTTGACAAACCAATTCCCTACTGGAAAATCTACAGGCACGTGTAAGATGTTTTCTAAAATGTCTCTAGGAAGCCATAACAGCTCTGTCCCATTCTTTGAAGATACAACAGTTGCTGTGCAAGGCCTTCCGTAGAAGGAAGAAACTTCTCCAAAGAAATCTTCATCTTTTATTACACGCAAGACTTCATCAGTATCGGACATAACCTCACAAAGTCCACTGGCCACCAAATAAATTCCCTTTCCTCTTCTTCCTTTCTCAAGAATTGATTCCCCCTTATCAACAGTCACAATTTGCAAATGAGCGGCAATATTCTGGAATTCATTTTCGTCAATATCAAAAGGCATTGCCTTCAAACAGTTTAAGAATTTATTGAATTGGCCAATCGGAATCGTTGTGTTTTTATTTTCAGTAGCTACAGACTTGGCACCTCCATGAGCACTGTCTGCTCGTCTTTCTGGCGAAACAGGACCTATATCCTCAGATTCGTGTGTTCCTTGGCCCGGTTCTAAAACCTGATTTGAAGAAATCCCTGTTGTTGACTTCCCTTGTTTATTACCCATTTCAACCTTCTTTTATCGTGAGATCAAGCATCATTTTTCGAGAATGAAAGAGCTAGGCCCAATTTTACAACGACAACCACGTTGCCATGGACACGGTGGGCGTCGAACCAAAGTTCTATTTGAAATTACCCCAATTTTCATAAACTAAAGAACTTATCCAGGAATTGGTGCCACATTTTAAAAAAAAACTGAGAAAACCAACAACGTTTAAAACATATTAACTTTTTCTTTTACAGACTTCTGCCAAGTGTTTTGGCCAAGGTTTGTATTTATATAATAAGTGTAGTTCAATTAGTGAACACAATTTCATACTTTCAGAACCCATTGACTACTGATCAAAAAAATGTCCCTGGGATCAAATAAACAATGAAATGTATAATGTTTGACATCCAAATAACTAAGAACCAACTTAAATAACATAAGGGTAGAGCGTTCGGACATTATTGAATCGTGAGAATAATGAAATATGGACGAGAAAAATAAAAGGCAGACTCTATGTACGTACACTGAGAGGACAAAAGTATGGAAACGATAGTCAATTATGGCGGCTCACAGTGGCCAAGGGCCCAAGGCGATAAATCTTCAAAACAAAATTACTAGGTGAAGGGGTCTTACTTGTATACTTCGTATTGAAGCTATTGTAATGAAATGCAGAACCAGGAAGAGATTGATGAGGTCAATTTGAATTTAGGACTTTTCAAAAATAACCTCTAGCCATGAAGGTAAACATGGGTGTAAGGGTATACATGGAGATTCTTGACAAAGGACACTTTTAGATGGTGTCGATCGACCAACTGGACGTGACCATGTCGTCAAAGTAAATACATATGTACATACGAATATTCAATGTATTCGTAGTCATTTTGTGTCTTCGAATACAAGTATACAGTACAAAACTAAATGTAAATGAGTACTATATTTCTAAGTAGCAACAAGACTAAGTCAGAAACTGAAAAAGATCAGACAGGGGAAAATTCATTTGTCTAAAGTTGGAAAAACAAACATCAAGATTGTATTTCTAGGCATTTATGATAACTGCATTTATAATTAAAACGGTTTTAAATCGTTTTCCCTGAACAATTTTACATAGGTACATTGGGCAAGAAAACGTCACTGAAGAGTCAGAAAACATCAAGTTGATAAAGAGATACTTTCTCTCTCTTTTATACCAACTAAATGCCAACTAGCATCATAACATGAAAAAACCTTTCATAGGTTTAAAGTTACTGTACAAATACAAGAAAATCCATAGAAAAGAGTAACTCTTTTAGAAAACTTGACAAAATATACAAATTTATGCAACATTAAAAATTGTCTAACTAATCAGAACAAGCTTTTATTCTTACTGTTTGAGCGTTTGTAGCCCTTTGCAACGGAGGTTGTTGTCATCCATTCAGGGCATTTTCTTTTTCCAAGTTGACTAGGTTTTGGCTGTTGAGAAGCTTTTTCAGATTGCTGAAATTTATAGAGAATATTGTTAATTAGTAAAATCCTTTTCTTTTCGATTCCAGTTTACGTCAGGCAAATTTCAAGGCCTAATTAGTTGATTAATAATAAACAAGAGCAGTGGCGGCTCCAGCTCGGGAGTTGCATCCGCCGGAAAAAAATGTTTCAATCAGGAAAAAGGGCGTGGTTCCTGACACACCTTTTGTCGTCTCCCAAGGAATGTCATTTAAATTTGACGATCTAGATAACGTACATATCACCCACCCCCCCCCCCGAAGTTTTATTATCAGGTTTGCAAGAATCTCAAGGACCGACTTTCTGAAAAAGTGGGGGGGGGGGACTAGTCTCCCTATCCCCCCCGTGGCTCCGCCACTGAACAAGAGCTTGTCAATTTTCAATATTTTTGCTAATTACAAATCACTCACTCTATGTATGTTTTTATCATATGCTTATTGGCATACCAACTTTCTATTTCTTCCACACAATTAACACCTTATCAGTGCTATTCCAGATCAGAAAGCAAACAAACACAGAACAGCCCTGATGTATTGTAAAAGAGTCGTTACCCTAAAAGTTTAATATACAGGGCCTGTATTGCTATAGAAAGTACAAGTGAGCCTCCGGGAAAAATTCGCAAAAAACAATAGCCAAAAGTAGAAAAGGGCTCTTTTTAGAACTACAAGTCTCTGGGTATATATTATGACTAGATGAGCTCTCTGGCAGTTTGCAGGCAAAGAAAACGGCGATAGGGTGCCAACTCAGTTCTAGGATCTACCCGTTTTTGAGTGTACTTGAATCATTTGTGAGCAAATAAACTCCTCCTTAGAGCAACAAACTCTAACCAAGGCTATGCTTCAATTCCCTAGTCTCCCCACGTGGGTACGAACGAGAACTGTTTCGTGACATTTCAATTTTTTACACCAATGATGGCATATGGTCCATTATCGACTCAACAATCTTGTATTTGTAATTTGAATGAATAATAAACTTACAAGCTAAGGCATTAGATCTTCAAGACAAATGACAGCGGCCACGTGTATCCACAAAAAACTCAACAACAGTGAAATGGCCTAACGGATCTCTCAGGATTAGACATACCTAAGGAATACCCAAAGGGGTCAGTTTTGATGTATCCTCAATACCTTTGGGACCCTATCCTAAATTCCTATGTGCGTTATTCTACCAAAAAAATAACTGTTTATTTTGATGCGAAGATATTTGTTATCTTATTTTTGAATAGCTTTAAGCGGGTTTGTTCTTGTTTACTACAAATGCATTTTGCACCTAAGCCACGAGCCTTCGTGAGTAATGCTCCCATGAGACGTTTATGCTCCCAGAATTAAAGATAAGCAACTACAGAAATTTCACAATAATAATGGGCTAAAGGCAAAGTTAAACGGGGTCTTACATGGCTGCAACAATAAATCGTAATTAGTTGTTTAAAGTATGAAGGAAACTTTTCAAAGTTTGCAAAGTAATTAAAAACAGAAATAAGGCCTAAGCAAAACTAGCCATGTATTTGAGATGGGCTTGAAATCAATCGTTTTCGTTATTGCATAGCTTGAAAACCAAAAAGCAAATAAATAAGAGGATTAAATAGGCAAGGCACTGTTTAATATCAAAATATCAAAAAGAATATAAAGGAAGGCAAAAAACAACACTAGTACGAAAATTAAGTTTCAATCATCATCCTTGTCTCTAAGTTTAGCATTGTCTTCATTCTCGTCGTCTTCGTCATCAGGAGCATTATCTTCTTCTTCGTCATCATTTGTCGAGTCATCGTCATCATTGTCGTCTTCATTGTAACTGTTTCTTGAGTTTGATTTCGAATAATCTGGTTGTTCCAACCCATTTGGCGCATGGCCCAAATCAACAAATTTCATGAATCCCCCAACTGGCTTCCCTAGAGGTGGAGAGACTCCGTCACCTTGTGGAGACATAGAAGCAGTGGACCTAAATCTTTCTGGCCTGTTTAGTTGCCTTGTGGTTCCAGGCATCATTCTGTTAGTTTCAATATTTTCACTGCCCATAGTAGAAGGGGTAAGCATCGAATTAGCTGACACTTCGTAAAACCCAGCGGCTAACGAACCCAGAGGAGATACATTGCCAATCAAGTTGGGTGGGGCAAATCTATCAAATTCTCTATTATTATCATAGCTCTGACTTGGGTTTCCTGTGTCAGATACTGGTTTCCAATAAAGCTTGCAGGAGAAAGAACTCTATAAGGTGTTGGTGTTCTATCCACTTGCATATCAGGCGAACCCCCTCGACCAAAATTTTCTCGCCTAGCAGACAATCGTCGACGCCAATGATGGCGACGGTGATGTTTCCCGTTCCTGTATATCAGTCCATGTTTTAAACCATGCGTCTTAAATCCTGACAATCCCCTTTCCTGTGCAAAAATATCAAAATTATATGGTTCTCCCTCATATTTAACAGGCTCTTCAAGATGTGGCCGTAGGGGTGCTATGACACTCATGTCTGGCCTCTTTGACCTATTTGTCTCTTTCATTGCTTTATTTTTCTGGTCGATTCCTTTCTTATCAGCTTCAGCATGGCCGTCTTGTCTAGCACCATCATCTTGGTCAACATCATCATAATACGATGCCTTCTGTTGCCTCGAATTTCCTCTATAGCCTCGATCATGATTATCGTAACCTCCTTCTGGTCGGTGCTTACTCCATCCATTTCTTGAGTCCGAGCCACGCCTTCCTCCCCAACGGTTATTCCCATATCGATTATACGAATATCGTGAAGAGAAGTCGTGAGACTGCGGTATGTTGGATGCAATATCCAGAGATGCAGGGTTAGTTCTTACATGCACACCGTCGTCCGTTGCATGTAGCTCGATGGCTGGAGAGCGATCCTCCATGTGGAAATGAGCCATTCGAACATGGTGCACGTGAGGGTGGTACGAATATGCAAATGATGCGCGCAAGACAAGGAACGACACCAAAGCGTTAATTACGAGTTCACGAATCATGTTCGTAAGTGCGAAAAACAAAAAAGATCTCTTTGAAAACAAAACTTTCTGAAATCAGGTACCAAGACCTGGAAAGCGCCCAAATTCGTAGCTACATCACGACCCAATCACGCTACATTGTGCCTTAACTTTTCCTTTAGAGTCCATTGAAGAATAACTGCTCAATAACTGCTTAGAGCAAATGTCAAATGATCAAATGAATCTGAAGAAACAAGAGACCTTCTCCAGGGTTCCTAAGCTGTATCTTCTATATAATTGCAAGTATCTCAATTCCTGGCAAATCCTGGCAAATCAAGTCAGTCTTCCACAACAAGAATCAATTTGCAACCAAGTGGATATTAAATCTGTCTGTTTAAAACACAGCTATAGATACTTGATCTGTCTCTTTAAGGAAAATCTGTCAAACCGTGGCTAGTACATCGTTCATTTTTCATAAACTGAAGAAGCGTTGGAGAACGAAAAACAAACAGTAATTTTCACGCCATGCAATTTGTTTGCACTCACAGCAAACTGAATGCCTTGCGCAGATCTTCATAAAACAGATTCCTGTATCTCAATTCCAAACTTGAAAAGACGAGAAAGTTTTAATACAGAGCTCGTTTATTTGTCAACACCAGCCAAACTGCGATAAACCCTTGGCTAAAAAGGTGGCCATCCGCCTCACTTAACATGAATGGTCCCAAGACAGATTGTGACAAATATTATTCAGAATCTTAACAAATAAACGTCTGGCGGGTCAAAGAGCCAAGGTTGCGGATATTTACAAAGGACCAAGCTAAGTTCGATATTCATGGTCATTGTAGCAAACACATATCTCGTTCTTGCTAAAAAATAAAGCTAATGTCTTTATTTTTCCCTCCACAATAAACAAAACAAAACATAAATAAAAACAAAAAGTGTACAAGCCGATGATCTGCAGTTATTTTTGAGTAAGCCAATGAAATTGAACAACTATTCTGAAAATAAATTCTGAATTTAAATCAGTACGTTTCACTCCAAACCAAAGGTGATTTTGAAGCTGTATAGTATACGAGCTCTTGTAGAAATAAATTTGAAGCTTATTCATGATATCACTGAAAATTCTCCAGCATCAGAAGTTTTATAGAAAATATTTCTGTCCAAGATTGAATGTTCTCGTTTATTTGCTTACCAACTTAGGAACTTTTACTTTTAGAATAAGCAAGGGTTGGGTGAAAAAGGGGTGAAGAAGGGGTGCATAGGCAAAGTGAGTGGTTGTTGTTCGGAATAAGCGGGAGAAAAATGATGGAATCCATGAGTCAATAGATATCAAGAAAAATTTTATTCCAGCAAGTCTGCACAAAGCTTCCAAAAAAATTTTGTCCATTGAAACAAGCTTTTGCCTTTCCAGATTCGTTTGGTTTTCTTGCTAAGATTTTAGAAATTTGTTGCTTCATTGTTGACGATTTTGGTAGAAAATAGTAAATAATAAATAAGTGTGGCGAGAGGGATATAAAATAAAACGTCATTGGTAGACGACTATTACCCAGAATGATCATTAGAGATTTCAGAGTACATCATCAAAAACTGTCAATAAAATGAAGCCAAGGTTTCATATTTTTGTCCAGCTAGCAAGACCTGTAAACGAATCCGCAAAATCTTGGAGATACACACCTCTTTACTGTTGTCTTTTCTTTTACTTTCGACACCACTGTCTTCTTTTGAATTTGTTCGTTCTGCAAAGCCGTAATTGAGTTCCAGCATTGCTAACACGAAATTCAGCTTACCAAAATCTATTGAGTACGGAAGCGCATCTTTGATAGCTTTAACGCTCGTTATATCTGGAAATGAGAGCATACATGTATAATAAACACATTACATTGCTAATTATAACATCAAAATACCAGATGATAAGCAATGGTATTCGAATTAATATAGTAATATTTAATATCATATTACGAATATTTCACCATATTGAAAAAATAGCAAATAAAGCAAAGAAATATTACATTTTAACAATATTTCAACAAGTTTTGGCAAATTTTCTGATTCCTACAAAACAATTTATCGTATACTATTAAAAAACCACAGTCTAATGAAATAAGAAACAGTTTGGTACCCGATAGGAAGGTATTGTTAATTTTCATAAGATATAATTATACACTGTTTCAATGGAAATCGCTGTTTACTGGTCTGTCATAAAATGTTCGATGCCGTATAGGCATATAATAGGCAGACGTTTCTAGGTTTCTTTAAAATGCATCCTAACAATTTACGATCAAATTGAAAGCAATAAAGTCCAAAAGTCCGGAAATTTAAGACAGCCAGCTTGCGCCTCTGTTCACTGATTCTTAAATATCATAGTGTATACGCTATTTGGTGTAGAAAAAGACGGTTCTAAGCTGCTACTCCGAGTTTCACGCATAATGTGATTATCAGGCAACGGAACCGTCTTTTTTTACACCAAATAGCGTATACACTATGATGTATAAGAATCAGTAAACAGAGGCGCAAGCTGGCTGTTTTAAATTTTTCCAGACTTTTGGACTGGACTGCTTTCAATTTGATCGTAAATTGTTAGGATGCATTTTAAAGAAACATGGACACGTGAAAAGCGAAGCAGCACGTGAAAAGTATAATGTAAGTATTGGCTTTTTAAGAAATTGTGCTTCGTTATCTCTAGGAAATAATTCACTTCAATATACAATTAGAAAATTTAAAAAACCGTCCCACCTCCATTAAATTTGTTCATCACTGTCTTTGATATAAGTGAGATTTCGTTGCTTAATTCAACTTCAATTAGAAAATTTAAAAAACGGACCTACCTCCATTAAATTTGTTCATCACTGTCTTTGATATAAGTGAGATTTCTTCGTTGCTCAATTCAACTACAATGAGAAATTTTCAAAATATAAAAACTAAGAAAAACAGTCTACGTTTGTATAGTCATCGTCCAGTAACACGATTGTGCAAAAATGTAATGCTGTCAAAGAACAACAGGGAAAAAATCTCGCTTGAACTCTCAGCAAATAAAAGGAAATTAACAATTTTTTGCATTGATGCGGAGGCCGGCTGGGCCGTTATTGTAATATCCCTGATTTTGTGTGCATGAAAGCAGTGATTTTTCGCCTTACGCCAATCAAATTATACAAACACTTGATAATCGCCAATATATGATGTTCTTGTATCCGAGAAGCAGATCGAGTTTGGGTTACTTTTGTTCAAACAGCCCAGGTCTAACCGGAGTTAGCCAAAACGAGGGGCGAACTTGTCCTATAAATCCTCAAGATTGGTCATCTTTCTAATTAAGTATAATGACATTTCACATTCAGAATCTAATAAAAAAAAAATGACCTCCAGTAGAAAGAAACAATCCATTCTCTCATAAGGGCTGTTTAATCATGCCTCTTGGTATAAAATTAAAGTCCTTAAGCGTGTGCTTTATCAATGTCCAGATGGACAACCGCTTTAATCCTATTCCAAGTTTTATATTCTGTTGACCATTGGGTATATCAACTTCTAATAGCTTTCTGTTGGCCATTCGTTGCATTTCTATGTGATGGCCATCTATGCTTTTCTTCAAAAATATGAAAGGCCTAAAAAGCTTTAGAATTTCCGATCAATTTGACCCCATACGAGGGCAAAAGGTTAATGTCCCTTTACTCTCAACCAAAAGCAAGTCAAAGTTAATGATGATGTCATTAAAGAAAATATCAGCATTTCAGTTTGTTCCCTCGCATTATACTAAAGAGAATTCGTTTCTCTCTATTCTAAATACTAATCTATTTGAATCAATCTCACTTCAAGTTTTCCGTCTTCGATACCATCCATACATATAAAAGCGAGTGATTGAAAATCACATGCATGTCATCATTCAAAAGAAGTGGTCGTCACACTTACGTCTATTGAAATCAACCGGTAATCCTGCCTTGAGAGCTGTGGCTAAATGACCCATAACTGTACTGGGAACCAAGGCTCGTGCTCGCGCTACCTCCACCTGAAAATGGCATCGGAATCTACTTCGTATCCTCCACATAACGAATTTTTATGAAGATGAGTAGCAACTCTAACAACTTGCAATAAACAACACTTTACCTAATAATAATGATTATGAAAATCATTGACAAAATATTTTTAATGATATGAACAACATTACAACGCCAGAAATGGGACTCAATTGAAATAGGTTGAGGAGCACTGTCATATATGTTCCTCCAATAAGCATGCGAAAAAAGTTTAGAATTTTCGTTAATAATGAAGGAACCTGTCAAAGAAGGAAAATTTTTAAAATAACTACCGTTGCTACAGTTGATAAACTATCCGTCCAAGTTTTTAGATGCATAAAAATAATTGTTATACCGAGCAATAGTATGGAGATAACTGAAAAAATTGCGAGATACTGTAGCAAAAATTTTCTAGCTATAAAGACAATTATAAATTGGTAGAAACTTTAGCCTGAATAATAAGAGCGGAGCTGCAACCTATTTAGAACAGGAGTAAGTTTATACTTTATACTAACACTCAATTTTCTACATTGGTAATAGTTTTATACCTTCGGGCTTCTCAATTCCAACAGGGTAATGGCAACCATAGAATTAGACACTGGTATAAAGTTTTAGGGTAATTGTGTTTGGCAAAAACATATCACCCTTCACTTCCAAGATGCCGGACCCTAGAAGCTTTCATGTTTCTACTCAAACGTGAAGCAAGAATAAAAAGCTACCTACCAAAGGTTGTTTATGCTTCTGGTATAGGTCATAAGACGAGTCAACGGTAGTAGACAATTCACCCCTGGGGGTGTCACCCATCTTCTGAAGACAAAAGTCCTAAAACAGACAGAGTAAAAATAATGACCTACATTTGAGGCTACGTCCCTCACATGCAGAGGCGTAGTTGGACAGTTGATCGGCAATATTCAAATGCATCTTGAGGTTTTATATATATGACATTTTTTATGCATTTCTCCTCACAATTTCATTATACTGACAATTCATACTTTGTGAAGAGTCAGACAAAAAGCTAAAGTATGTCTCAAATGCTTACTTCCTTCAAAGAAATTTTCAAATTTCTATCAAAAAAAATTCGAACCCTATTTTGTTTCCCGTCAATCTTGTCATCAAATCCTTGGTCAGTCGCTAAATCGTTTGCTTTGCAGAATTGAATAACACAGTCGACAAACTTTTTCCCAAATCTCTCAACCATCATTCTGTTTACACCGTTAATTTGGGCAAAATTCTCCAAAGTGCTCGGCCTGAGAATACAATATCAATAAACTGTAAGTAAACAACCAAATTAACACTATAAAGAACTTAACAGTAGACTAGAAAAGATTATAATATTATCATAATAATATATATATATAAAGGGATTTATATTAGGACAAGAGAACAGTTCTTGAATGTAAAACACGGGAAGTTGTACTGATGACAATAGCCTGAATTTGTTATAATTATTACTATGAATTAAGACCAACAGGGCATCTAACCTACTAGAAAACAAACCTAACCTTTATACTGAAAACAGCTGGTAAATAGCATGCTGGCAATCAGATCGGTTACCTCAAATGGTCTGATAAAATTCTTTGTGAATATTATGATTTCATACAGGAATTTTGAAAAGAAATTCTGACCATATTTTGAAAAGAATAGAAAGGTATTCTTTAAAACGTCTTCAGCAATCACTGAAATATATCTGCTGAAATAATGGCAAAGAGTCTAAAATCAGATCATGAGTAACCTAGATTTGGTAATATCAATGAGACTTTTCGTTGATGCCACAATGTGGGGAGGTACGTCCAGATCGTCACAAATCTCCTTTCTCATTTGGTGGAGTTTCTTGTAAAGCAGCTCCTGTAATAAAAAGATACAATTTTAAAACAATGCTAAACATTAACAGCTTTCTACCCATCGTATAAACAAACCCTCTACCTTTTTAAAGCTGTGATTTTGTTAACGTATATTTTTTTCTATTATCGACCCTGATATTGTCAACTTCTGCTTAAGTGACTTCACGAGGCATGCTCTGGGCCTAATGCTGATAGCTACGCAGTAATTTGTGCAACAGATTTTTAGGTTGCTGATGAGAAGGAAAGCCCTCTCTCCAGTCGATTAGATGAGAAGATCACTACGTTCCATCTTCATTTTTATGACGAGCCCTCAATACACTGCTATCTTTAGTCATGAAATTCATCCATTCTTGTTATACAAATTGGTCACCTTATACAAGTAAAGTTACAGCGCGTTGAAATGAATAGACATGAAAATTCCAATATACCTTGGAATTTAAGTAAAACTGTATTCAGAAAAAATAGTGAATTTATTAACGACGTTTCGTGCATAGCACGTTATTCTATTATATTGTACAGCTTGGTATCAAAACACCAAACTTGGCTAAATAGGCAGAAATCTTGGATCACAGAAAACCTCCTTCCAGGTTCGGTCTGACACCGTAATTTTCAGGTGGCGGGCAAAGCAGGAAGGCCTGATTCTGAGTGTCACAGAGAAAAAAAAATTTCATTACACCCACTAGAGAAAGTTAGATACCCAACTCTACGCCACTCCCAACATCGGCATAAATCGATATAAGGAAAAGTATCACCACTTGGACCGTAATTCAAGTCGGGCCCCTTTTCGTGCCAATTATACTTCAACTTTACAAATTTTATTCATGGGCTTGTCCAATATTCTTTTTAATTTGCATATCAGTTGGCCCGGGTCGGGATCTCCTCCTAACAACCGGGGGCAGACAGTGTCTGCCTTTCCGTACCTCTGATTTGGCATCGTCAACTGGAACTGTTTCCTCGCTTCTTTTGTCGTAGTCTATTAACAATTTGATCGGTTCGTGCATTTCACACCAAGCATGTTGGAGGGGCACGTTTGATAGAATTCTGTTGGATAAAATAGTTTAAATCAACAATTAAGTCGTTTTCTTGACCAATATACGAAAATTTTTCCGATAAGGGATATTCATTGATCGAACTTTATATAAACCCCCTGGTTCTGTAAAATAACAAAATAACTATGAAAGACACCAAGACTCACTCTACCAAGTGATAACTGGAGATTTGTATAAAACGAAAGCTTGAAATTTTTATCCCTATCCAATATTTACTCTGTTGTCTGTTTAAAAGAAATCTGCTGCGTAAAACAGTTTAAATCGATAATAATTTCGTTTTCCTGACCAACAGTTCATTAAACGAAATAATTCCCATTCAGGTTAGGGTTATTTATTGATTAAGCTTGTCCTGCACAATATTCATGTTCTTCCAGTGTAAAGAGCAAATATTCATAAGATATTTTAGCTGACACTGGCTATTAGAAAGAAATAGAAATGTTTTGTTATGCAAATAGTTATGTAAATATATAAAATTGTGGTGTAGGTCAAGTGGAAAAATACTACTTAAAAAATTCATCTTCTCTTAGACTATACACTCACGTTGGCCTGACAGAAACGTCGAAAGGGTCCAATGTGGCCCAAGGGCCGTGCAGTCCCAGGTCTTGTTATAATATCATCAAAACTAACCCTGGTTTCAATGTTCTGCTAAACATTTTAGATTATACGTCGCTATTCATTTATTAGCCATTTGTGATTCTAGCTATATTCAGTGTTAAAAATATAGATTTTGACGTCAAAAGTATGAATGAGGTCACCAAGATAACTTTATTTTACAGAATGATGCCACAAGTACCGCTGTTACGAAAATAAAGTCCTCTGTTACTAGAAAACGAATTGAAAGAACAAATTTGATGCTGAAGAATTTGGGGGTAACGAAACTTGTATTGCTAACAGCAAATTCTCATTTAAAGGCGTTAGATTTCCTGAAGTGAATTCTATGCTACAAATGTATCCCTTTTGCATATAGTTACCTTGAAATAGGAGTAGCCATGCTTCTGCTGGCAGGCTGTGTCTCGACTTCTGTACGAGCTGAAGCTTTAGGATACAATAACATTTCCTGCAAAGCAAAGAGAAATTTCAGAGACGTAAACTTCCCAGCTTTTAAAAGTTTATTTGTAGCAATTTTTATGATGCAAACAAAGGGAACAGACAAGATGTAAAAAAATTGACTTGAATATCACACCATGGCTTTTCAAGTTAAAGGCTCTTGCGCAACCGGCATGCTTTGCAACTATGTTTTCCAAACCGGCATTATCTCGTATTGCATGAAAATACAAAGCACAACCAATTTCTCAAGACAGCTGCCGCTAAGCATGCCGGTTGCGCAAGAGCCTTTACCATCAGAATGCGACATTAAACTAAAGTAATGAAAAAAATTACAGGCACACTCATTTACGAATCTGTGGCTATAAATTTCAGTTTATAGAGTGATGACTACATAAATTTACATCGACATGGCTTAATTCTTAACCAAGCATTTTAGGCTTCTTTAGATTAGCCCTACGTTAGAGAAAAATATTAGTTGAAAATACCTGATTGGGTATCAGTTCTAATGTCTGAGCAGAGGAATCACGTATTGCTTCTTTGTACCATTTCATACCTTTTTCTGGAAATTAAATAACCTCTTGATAGTTAAAATATATACATATTAAAACATAAGGCATAGACTGACAGAGAAAATAAACTTTTCCAACTCAAGTTTATGTCAAAAAGCAAAGATATTTCAGTGAGACAAATATATATTTAAATAAATATATGCAAGAGAGGCTTAAACAGCGTCGAACAACACGAACAGATGGATGAAGCAGTCTATGGGGGCATGTTAGAATCAAGTAGAGGGGCAAAGCGATAGTGAGGCACAATTTAATGACCTTCGATTTAGAATTTGCTACAGACAGAAAAGGATGACTTAAAAACTCGAAGATACTTTTTATTAAAGTTATTCGTATGTAAAGAATACTTTATCTTACAAGAAAACTTTTTTCACTTTTTATCAAAGAGAATCCCTCCGCGAAACCATGCAAACTGCAAAAACCTTGTTTTCTACAAAACCATGTGTGTCAGTGGGAGAAACAGTGCTACAAAATTGTTGATTTACTTAGGACAGTGCTGTCAAAGGTCCTGTTTAAATAGCAGGTATATAGTCATAATTATCAAGAACAGAAAACCTGAGCAGACCTTATCAAGGACGAGGTTTGGCTTTACTCAGCTACAAAAATTCGCCATTCTTGGTCTTCAAAACAACTACACTTACATTCTTTCAAAATAATATTTTCAAAATAACATATTTAGTAAGTTTATTGAACTAGAAACTGGACGTACGACTTCGGCCTAACATAAATTGAAATGAATTTATTTCATTGATTTTTCACAGATATATGGAGACGGGAAATTCTTCTAAACCGACTGAATATCTTATAGGAATCTTATAACTGGATATCTTATAACTTATAGGAAATTTTTTGCTAGACTAACAGGAAATTTTCATTTCTAATTCTGCTGCTAGAGAAAAAAAAACAATTCGAAGCCCAGCTAAAGATCTATTTGCAACAAGTATCATGTTACTTTACCGTAGTATAAAATCTATGATTCAACTTACAAGGAGGTGGTTAAAATTTGGAAGGGGCAATAATAAGTATTCCAAAGATTGGTCTTTCATCTTTGTTTGGAAATTAATTGAGGATAGTAACACTTGAGTCTATGGGTGAGTTTAGAATGAGTTCTGTAATTCTCTGATTCTAAATAAGTTTTCTTTTCAAGAAATTATATCCAAGCTTTCTTTCTTGTAAAAAAAACAAATACTAGCAATGTCCAGAGCTTTTACTAAATCAAATTAAAACTCAATCTACCCACATTTTGCAGTTTTTACTAGCTGAAGTCCTTATCTTTCTTGTCTGTTCAACAGCAATGGAAAATCATACTCAATCTACCCCATTCTGCAGTGATCTCTTGCTGAAGTCCTTAACTCTTTTGTCAGTTCAACAGTAATTGCAAATCGCTTTATCACGAAGGAGTGTAAAAAAAGGCTCTCACATACATTTTAATTCTCATTTTTACGCACCTGAGAGCTGCACAAACTTTACAAAGGGTCTGTCTGTCCTCTTTTCCATGAGGTAGTTTTCAGTTTGAAGTTGCCTGGCTGCAAAAAGACAATGTCTACTTTATTTGCTGTAGACTCATATTCAAGCGCTTTTAACAAGGGAGCCAAAAGTATCTTTAAAGTGAGAGGTGTACATAAAGTTACACGCATTTTAGGCCATTTGGTTGCTTAGTCTTGCGACTGAAACTTGGTTAAGGGTTATGCAATTTGCTTTGAAGCATTCAAGGTTGAATTATCAGTTCACACATATCCCTTGATAAAAGTTATTGAAAATGGTCTTATATGCCACTGGGAAAGTCTGACAAACAATTCAGGCATCAATCAAATGTTTTACTACGCTACAGAGCCACAAATGCTATAGATTCAACTATAAACAATTTGTAAAATAAATTTGTGAGTGCAATCATGCTTGATTGTGTCCTAGTGAGTGTCTATGAATCGTCCATCTTGTGCCTTACTAACATTTATGGCAAACGAAATCCCAAAAGACATTTCAGCATTTTGCATAACATGACAAGCCTTCTAACGAGTTGCTTACAAAATTAACACATATTATCATTCTTTAAATAAAAAGTGGGGTGACCCTGTCAATTCATTCTAACCTTTTTCTAATTGGGTGACCCATCTAAGAATACAGTCACGGTAACCCCGTTTTCCCTATTCATTTTGATACATTTTTTCCATTCATTTCCTCATCAAATTAACCACTCTTTCAGAATCAGTTTAATGACTAACCTTTTTCACATCGTTTCAGCTCTACCCACGTCTTACCCTCGTTTTGATTCCTTTTTTGTATCTACATTCAGTGCATGACTTGGTTTTTTTCATACATGTTTTCTACGCTCAAATTTATACCATGTTAGTCATTTTTCCTGTTATTCTTAAAAACCATTGGTTAATTTCTTTACGTGATTCCAAGTAGCTTTTTATTTAAACAGTAAATTGTAATGAGATTTTAAATTATGTTCCATGTCTCACTGGAGTCATCTTTATCGTTGAATTTACGAAACGTTTAAATGAATATTATCGTTTTCTATATCGCCCAAAACTAACTGACTTCACAATACATTAAGCACATAGATTAAGTACAATAAAGAATCTTCTAAACCCCAGTTCTAAACCAACTATCATACAGTACCCCCC
Organism: Rhopilema esculentum; assembly: GCF_013076305.1. The sequence continues at coordinate 2,739,283 of NW_027018659.1, forward strand.
CCCCCCCCCCCCCCCCCCCCCCCCCCCCCTGTCTCCAAAGGTTTAACCAACTTGGCAGGAATAAATGGCAAGGTCTCTGGATTCTTGTGATATTACGGTACACCTCATCAAAACGTGACAAGTTGACAGAAGAACTCAGAGTGCATATAACGAAACAGCTTACCAAGACCTTTCCAGAATGTTTCAGGTTTTTCCCTGTAACGAAAAAATATCCAAAGGGTAACTTTGAAATTCTATAGATGTTTGAGAATTTTGAAATTTATTAAGGAAAATTATTGGGATTCCGATTGGGCTAATGTAATGACACTTCATTTTTACCACAAAGCCATGGTGAAACCAACTATAGTCATAGCAAGATTATTTTATCTTGGTGTCCACTGCCAGTTGCATTCAATCACTTTTAGATCTATACTTGCAAAAATAATAATTTGCATCCATTTAAAAACCTCACCCCAAATTTCTGTTATAAAATTTGATTTGACCACAGAAACTAGAATTTTGAAGTTTCATTGACATTTTAGGAATTTTTCCATCTTTTTGGAATAGATTGGGCCTCTAAACATAATTCAAATTTAATCTAGCTGGCATAATAGAAATAATTCCATTGTTTCGATTCTTTATCTGAGTTATGAAGACTCTAGCCTACAATCAAGGACAAAATTGCTGGGACAAGCCAGAAGCAATCCAACAGAAGTATATCCGACAACACTTCCTCGCCCAGTCGAAGTTGGAGTTCACGTATTTTTAAAGCAGATATAAGCAATTATGTTGCGTGTTGCAGGCTTGCTTTTGACACATCTAGTTCAGGGAGAATGAAAGCCTACAGTAATCACTTAAATTACAATCTTTGGTCGTGAAAATGTTCAATCGATAAGCGCTATATCGAATCGATCGGATGAAGAAGGGGCAATCTCCCTCCCCTGCATATCATATTGGAAAAGCGGTGAATTTTATCGCAAAGGATGCCAAAAGAATCTTCTTGGAGCCATAAAGATAGTGAACAGGCTCGCCTAACTCCTTTTGTTTTAATAAGCCAACTTTTCTTTTCCGAGAAAAAATTTGATGAGTTGATGATTAGTGGCAGCCATTTGTGTATTACTATTCATATATATCCATGCATTACGTAAACATAGACGTTTAGCAAAATCTGTAGTATGTCGTATGTTTGTTGAAAATGGCCCCGGTTTTTCATATGTTCAGATACTGTAACAGGGAAAACGTGCTCAACTTGATGCTCTTTGAGAACTTTTTGTTCAACAAGCTGGTATTGATTGCGGAATACCTTGTAAGGACATCATTTGGTAAGAAAGCAGGCACCGGTACACATGTAAAGACGTCAACACTTCGTGAACGGTGCCAGGAACAAGAAAGACTTTGGGAAATTCCCTTTTAAACGGAAATTTTGACTCAACACCCGTGCACCCAGTAAATCCTTCTAAGAACTTCCTCAAACTGTGAGCTGTGCTGAAAGTTTCACGAAATATTTTCTGGGGCAAAATGATAAAAATCTTCTAACGTTTCCTCCCAATGTATTCTGAGAAAAACTAAAAAACCATTTTTTTTAGAATTGGAAAATGAAAATGAAAATGATGTAATAAAATGTGAAATGAAAATTTTTTAATCCACCTTTCTGTTTTGAAAGCAAAAATAAAAGCAGGGAGAGCCTTAACCCTTGTAGTAGCTTTTCCTTTGAAATTTTGGGGAGACAAACGACTTCTGTTTTTATGCATCGTTTATTGTTTCTAGCCGTTTGTGGTTCTAGAGGTTCAGAGAAATCCCCAACCCGCTGATTATACCAACAGTATAGTCCTTATTATTTTAGACCATAAAACCTTCTTTTTCCATTCATAGTAACACGCCCAAAAGGTCATTGCTTGGTAGGAACATGTCATGGGGGGGGGGGGCGTTGGGCGCTACCTTGTTTTCGTTTGTGGGTTGGCAAACTCATGAGCTGATCACTAAAATCGCCTGATGGTCGCTAATAGGGAAAGCGAAAATACGTCTTAGTCAGTAAATTAAGCTTCACAATGCAAGTCCCATCATGACCGTAACAAAGCCGGACGCATCTCTTTATCGAAATCCTTAATTCGGGCATTACACAATACCCCCTATCAAAACTCTACTTGTTGCCAGAAAGCTTCAGCTCTGACGTTTCAGTGGAAACCAAGCTCAAAGCTTAATCCCTAACCTGCGTGCAGACTTCCCTCTATTTGTTAAGTCTGCACGCAGACTAGTTTATCCCTAGTAAAATTGCGTACTATGTACTTTCCCTTTGTTCTAGAACTGAAAGCTAAATACTTCCGCTTCTAAGAACTCAAACACGGAAGAAACTTGAAAGTACTTTCAGCAGGTGAAAGGAGTTTTGTAATGAAACGTGAAAGTTATCAGCATAATAAATAAACGATTTACTTTCTTCTGTCACAAAACCTTGATTTTTCATATCCCCCGGGTTATCATAGCGAAAGTCTGACGTGTGCAGGGGAGTAACAAACTGCGCACTTATGCATTGAAAAAGCAACTTTCACCCACCTCCTCCGCGTTATTCTTCAAAGTGCTAAAATAACATTACTACATAAATGAATTGTGCTGATATGCCCTTTCACGATTCAATCAACATGTCTGAACCTACTGACATTATTTCAATGGCATTTGTCAAACAAGTTTATTATGTTTGACAATAAACTGTTTATTTTGTGTTTCTATTCGAAAAATAATATTTAGAATTTAAATAACATTCATTTTCACCTTATGAAACTTTTGTTACTTGCAATCATATATACTGTTCGCCCTTTTATATAGGCTAAACAGTATTGTAAAAAAGGCCCACATAATAAAATTGACTGTCATTATAACAATCATAACTTCAAGTCTATCAGAATTGAGGGCTTTGAAGCTTCAGCCCCCATCCCTAAAAATCTCAGGGAAATGTTCTTTGAATTAGGAATGGCAAATGAATTGTTATTCTACCAGGAAAGCCCATATAAAATTTAGATCCTCCAGCTCTTCTGTGCCATGCCATTGGACTTCCAGTTGCGGAATATTTTTCAAGATGTAAAACACAATTCTAGATTTAATAATCTGGTGAGTCAACAAAAATGTTTTAAGCTCTTACCTGCCAGCTCCGAAAGATTTGCTGTTTTGAAATCGTGATGGGACAGCATTACTTTTCTAGAAAAAAAATCAATTGGTATGGTATAAATTGCAGCAAAGGAGACTTCAATTTAAAAACAGAGGTCGTAGAAGCGATAACTCCCAATAACTCCAGAATGCTTAAAATAATTCATCGAATAATTTTGCTATTATTTTTATTTGGCTGTAATTCATTGCAATAAAAATATATTCATAAATGTAAACAAATTATTTACTTCCAATAACGAACATCTGCTTACCCCTTTTGTTGCTTAATACCTTAAAATCTTTTCTAAATTTTCCCGTTTTACAAAATGGTGTCACTTTGAACTTTCCTTGAAAACATCCAAATTAAGTGCCTTAAAGAACCTTACCATACATTCTAAAGATTGCCTAAAAGCATCAAATGTATGCACAATGCCTCTTAATACCTTACAATTTCCTCACCTTTAATAGCATTCTCTTCGTGGACTTCTCATTATATAAGTCATGCTGATACAGACCAGTTCTTTGAATTAAAGAAAATAGTAAAACAGGCATCTTCTTAAAATACAGGCAAATGGCAACTTACCGATCCTCGTAAAAGTAGAATTGGTGTATTGACACCATAGTTCCCATTTCCCATCGTCTGAAAATAGTTTAGAGAGTGTTCGATAGAATGTGGTCATAAGAGTTGAAGAAAGACAGCCTATTTCGGTATATATACTTTATCTCTAGACGTGCACGAAAAGGATTTCTGTGTAGGTATCTAGAGATAGCTTGGTCATCTGAGGGTCCCTAGGGTATTAAAAATTTGACGGGCATGCTCCCTTACATTGTCTCCAAAAAGAGGACAGAAAAAGGGCCTAGAAGACAAGAGATATTTAAATGAACAAATGTGGATTAACACGCCCCCTTATAGCGACCGGCCTGTGCGATCAATAGACAACTGTTTACAAATAAATACGACACACAAATCCATACCATGATTGCTTGCATTAAGATTAAGACTTCCTTTCCAAAATCGTACTTCTGTCCAATCTGAGGAGCACTTGATGGTATTAACGATGATCTCTGGATTCTATAAATATTTTCAGCTTTAGGTTAAAACTCTTGAAAAATACTGAGAAATGTAGAGGGAGAGGACCTGCGATCTTATTGTGGACCTGGGAATTGATGTTGTAAGAAAGAAAATGTCCAATCAAATAACAGAGCATAACGATACTGAATCTATAATAATAGCTGTGGTTAGACGCTCTTATTATCAGCTTTGAGTTAATATCTCCACCAAGGAGAGCTTGGGAAACCAAGAATTTGATGAGGTACTTTCAGAGAACTTTCAGAAACAAAAATTTATCTAGCAGCTACATTCTCACTATCAGTAAGGTAAAATGGGATGAATAGTGTATAAAAAGCAAATAGTTCCAATTAATAATGGTCACTAGTTATGTGGACATAATTTGGCACTGTTTGGAAAATATTAAAAATATAGTGACCAGCCCCCCCCCCTTCTCTAATCATTCCCCATCTTTCAGGATTCTGTTGCTACCGCATTTTTAGCTTAAATACTTTCATTCGAAGCAGAAACTGGAACAGCGTCCATTCTTCCAGAATCTATTTTCAATAGTCTAAACATTGAATTTCTTGATAAAAATGAAGTGCTCAAGATGTGACTGGTTATAGGCGAGGAAGAGAAATAAAATAACCAACCTCCCACGACAGACATCACAACATTCTTCTTGGCCACCGACATCATCAGAAGCTTCAAAATGCGACAAAATAGCTCTAAAAAAATGAAAATTTACTTACCATCTTGTAAAATGTAAAATATAAAAAAAATTGAAAAGCTTATGATAGTTCTAAAACTATGATTAGGTTTAAAAGGGATTATTAATGTTAAGAATGAATCTTACGAGGGTTTTTCCATGTTCAATTCATAATCAGGTAAATACACAATTACTATGCTGTCTAGAGAGGGTAGATCACAATATTACGTAACTTGGCCTAAATGACAGAAAATCGATATCTTTTTCAATTAAGTGTTTCCACAACAAAGCCAGGGCGAAAGTATTATTTCAAAAGACAGCTCGAAGCTAAAGTAAAGATTCTTGAGATTTTACCGTCTTCTGCAATTGCTGTTCTCAAGGTACTTTATCATCTTTGAGACCATACTTTCTTTGTACGATCTGAATTTTTCGTCTTTGATATCACGAATAAGACTCCTACAAATAAAACAGGTTTGAAGGGTGAACCGAAAATATAGGAAGTCTTAATATAGAAAATTAGAAGCTCTTTCTCGCGTAAAATCTCTATATTTGTACGAACGTTAAAACAATTCAACCGAAAATGAAGACGTTCGTATGAAATCGTGGTTTTTTATCTTTATTAAATTTGTGAAAAAGTGCAACCATCAAATTATATAAAGGTCTACGATCTATCAAAATAACTACCAAATAACATAGAAGTTCAATTTTACGATCATCAGATGGAAATCATTTTCAAAATAAATTCATGATTTTGAAACAACCGCACATGATATATGAATCTGTTTAAAAAACCAGGGATTATTTACAAAAACAATATTTGGTTAAAATCAAGCGGAGAGATGTCGGGTCACATGTCCTGGGTTATAAAAATGAACTCAATATTAAAAACAACATGCGCAGTGAAAATCAAAGATCGAGCAGTAAAGATCAAGCTGTAAAGATCGAGAATCAAAAAATCAAATTTTGACCAAAATATTAACGATAGAAATGTTAAAGCAAAGAATCATTCAGGAAACCGTCCGCAAAACGGGACTATGTAGTATTGGGATCATCTGCAAGCATGGGATCGTGATTTCTAACACCCAAATTAGTTCTTAACGACACCAACCTACATATCAGACTCTAACTTCATAGTAGTATATAAAATGTTATGAAACCAATGACGTTCTTTGTGAATGCCAACAAGGAATTCTGGGATATGACCATCCCACCTTGATATGTTTCGAGATGAATCTTCCATATTCGTGAATATATGATAAAATATGATTTTCTTGGCCTTTGGACGCTCTGACGGTTGTCGCGTCTTTCATTTCACGCCAAATTTCAGCCACTGTTGATGCGAGCCTTGGATTAATCTGCAATTTCATTAAAAAAGGCCTGTTCTAGGCTAAGGTCCATTATTCCAAGCTTTAAAAATGTTAGAATAATAAGCCATAAATATAGAAAAGACGAATACCTCATAATATTGAAATCACTTGGCGAGTAGAACGCGTAACATGAGCTCGGAAATCTAAAACGAAATAATTCTATAAATACAAATCTAATGCTGTACTTAAATTTATCTCAATTAATCAAAATATCAAGTTACACTGCAGAAAACTTGTTCGCATTGAGGTTTTGTAGTTGAGTCTATTTCAGTATTCTTTCAAATGTATTTATAAATGCAGATTTATAAATAATTTGAATTTAAAAATTGATAATCTTCACTCGCGGACAAAAATACTAGAGACGGTTGTTAGAAATTACGTCATAGCTTACCCATCACGCCCTGCTCTACCGATTTCTTGATAATATGACTCAATATCTTTTGGTGCTCCGTAGTGGATGACAATGCGCACGTCCTTTTTGTCAATCCCCATTCCAAATGCCACAGTAGCAACGATACACTGAAACAAACGACAAAGACAAGATTATCGAGTTTGATGGGACTGCAAAACAAAAAAATCGAACAATATTGTATGATGGATGGAACAATTATGTAAAGACAATATCCTATTCACAAGAAAAACACTTTCAAATTTTCTAAAATTTAGAAGAAATTTCAAATTTTCTCAAATTTGAAAATAGCTCGAGAAAGCGGAACATTGCATACTAAGGTACATTCCGTCCGACACTCCTCAGAGCATAAACGCTGGAACCAATCAAAGGCGCCATGATTCCTTACACGCTTCTTTCGGTACGCATGGTATCATAGACTAGACTTACTCCATGAGCCTTTGTTTCGCTACTGCCTCACTTTACTGACGCTACAACAGAGGTTGTAGCTTCCGTCAAGTGAGGCAGTAGCGAAACAGAGGCTCATGGAGTAAGTCTATTGGTATCAATTTCTTCTTATTTTCAGTCAATTCCCATCGTTTATACTCTGAGGGTCGAAAGAACAGTACTTTAGCGTGCTATGTTTCCGTGCCTCCATGCTTTCTTGTTTCTTATAAGATCATTTTCCTATACGGTAACAAAAACGCAGACAATTTAATTGAAATACAAATCTGCAGCGAATATTCTGAGGGGCAATAATCTTATGCCATTGGCAAAAGTCCTTTTGTTTTGGATAAAGATCCCTGAAAAATCCTTTTTTAAAAAAAAAATCTCGTACCCAGAATATTTCATCATAGGCAGCACATAGAATTGCATATCAGGCAGTTACCTGGATCTCATCTCTTAAAAACTTGTGATGGGTGTCCTTCTTTTCTTTTAAAGATATCCCTGCGTGGTAACGTTGGCACAAAACCCCAAAACCTTGAAGGGAAGAAGTTCAATGCTGTTACTAGCAATACTCCGTGTAAAACCTACCCCGTCCTGAGGGTTTTAATTTTTCGTAATTAGAAGAACATTTGAAAATCAAACTTTGATAATTCGAAAAAATTTTACACCCTTTTGGAAGTTGGAATAATAAGATTTTTCACAAATAACTACCACGTTGATAGAGGGTTCCGATGCAATCGCACTCGTTGTCTTGGAACTGGTATAACAATAACCAAACAGGGTCTCCATTGTACTAAAAAAATTAAGAAGAAGCCAAACTTTGAAGACAATCATTCCATGCATCGAGTGAAAGGTGCCAGATCAACAAACGTTTCATACTGTCAAGAAAATGATGCTAGATCCAAGAACTTTCTGCCAAATACTTTCTCTAGTTACAAGCAACATCGCCCCTTATCTCCTACCCCATTTTCAGTCCATGATCTAATACAAATGGCTGCGAAAAGAGCAGGCATTTCAAGACAACCTTTAGCCATTTGTTTGTTTTTTCCAAAGCAACTTTTTAAGTTAAAACCATTAAAATTTTTCGGCTTTTAATAACGCTAAATAGCGTACCTTTTGGCAGCGTTAGGATTCCCTTATGATTTCAGCTCTAAAAACAGCACTTTAAAAAGAATATGAAGGGATATTCCTAATTGATTCCCATGTAACTTTCCCATCAAAAAAGATTCTTCTAACCACGATTACCAATTTGAAAACGATGTTATCATCACATGATTTTAGAAGTATTAAACCTTAATGTGAAACGAATGAAACGAAAATGAAATAAATGAAACGAAATAACAAATCATTCTAATATTTCAAAGATGGCTTAGAAAAATTTCCCAAATATTTCTTAGATAATTGCTTAAAAATAAAGGTACTTTCCCGAGGATTGTAAAACCTAACAAGCATTGAATAATTTAACTTCCTAAATTTTTTTTTATTTCCTTTTCCATTTGTTTCCTTTTTGTACAAATATTTCTCTTTTTCTTCACAGATACGATAAGATAGTACCATACTGCAGCCCTATTTTTACCAACCAAGCAATAACAAATTTTGCTGTTCTTCAGTCAATATTAAGAGTTGCCCTCATGCGTAACATCATAGATTATAAATAAATAGATACATTTCATAACATGGAAATTACCGTGGGTAAGTATTAAGGATAGAGGGCGAGGATGACCAGGAGGGGGGGATTGCCTCCTAAAACATTGCATTATCTAATGGCATTGTTTCTTTTTACGATTTCACCAGTGTATCTATAACCACATCTGTTCCTTGCAATTCGTTTGCCCCCGTCCACATACCCAGGCCAAATAGTTATCTGCAGTCCTGGCAAAAACATATCAATTTCATTCCAATTTACGTACTAGGAAATTCCACACGCTTTTTTCACTTCATATCCGAGGGGATAAAGCTTGGCGAGATGCAAGAACCGCAAAAATGGTGTTGGAAACCAAGTAATTAACGTAATTTCTAGACATGTGATATGACGGATACTCGAACAGTACTGATGAACAATTTAAAATATGTTAAATTGATTTCATCGCAAGAAAAACCTGTCATGCCATAAATTGGGAACTTGTTGTACTGCCTGTCATGTTTAGAACACTTGAACCAAACGGGAAACCCCAAGTTTACATTGATTCAGATCAGCTTTCAATGAATTGGTTTTAATCTTTTAGATATTGCTTAAGAAATACTGTACGCCTTTCAGGGTAGATGTCACTTTGACAAAAAGGATTTTGTTACTTTTCACCTTGAAGAGTTGAAGTAACAGACTCGACAGCTTTTCTGGTCGGGCAGTAGATGATTGCTGGCCCTTCGAAGGAGTATGTAAGCCTAAATGGAAAAAGAAACAATTGAAAAACTCGTGAAAAATTTTGAGAGACACTTTAGTTGCTAGGATTTGGTAGTCGGTATGAAGATATGAGACTATTAACAAGGAAATCCCTTGACAAGCAACGCGGGTTGAAAAATCATATTAACTGCAATCATATTAAAAGGGTTGGGAATTCACAGAAATTCTCCAAGTATTTAGTGGTTCGGAGCTTTTGGTACGGTTGTATGCAAACAAAAGGGTAGCTATGGTAACACAACAGCCTCGGTATGGTTACCATTCCTGTTATCAAACATTTCAAATTTCATTACAGTTCATATTTCATATTTTGGCTTGTTCCCACATGAGTCATAATTACTTCCACGGTTACTTTTATGCCGTCGAGAAATTCCTAGCTCTGAATCAGAGATGCATTAAGCTCTTTTTGCTAAAATTGGAAAGGGTTGGCCCCTTTCAAAAGGTGAGTATTTAGCCGAGGAAATTCTTTATGTACACTTGCCCCTGATTGGGACAATGAATTTATCTGCTGATTGATTGATTACAATAAAATACAATCCTTGTTTCATCTATGGTAAGGGGGTTTTGTCATAAAAATATGTGGAATGTGTTCGAGGAAGTTGCACCTAGAAACACCCAAAGTCCTTAAATCATAAATGTCCTTGAATCATACAGTTTTCAGGAAAAGACAGTGTCTGATATTTAGCCCTGTCTATCATATCTTGCTATCATGAAAACAGTGAATTATGTTATTTTGACCTGGCAATTGCAGTGAAACATTTCCGATTAAAAATATTTAAATGTTATTCCAATTAGCCGGCTATCGAATACCAGGAAACATAAAATAACGGAAAACAGTAGATAAATGACCTTTCACAGCAAAGGCTGATTCATTTCAAAATAAATTTAGTACAGTTAACTGAATATTATGATAACAATTCAATTTGCTAAAAAACCAATGAAAATCTAAACAACCATCCAGGGGGTTGTGTTTTTATCGGATTCCATTTTTGAATAATAAACTTACTGTAGGAAACAAGTAAATCAAGATAATAGTTAACTTGAGCAAACAGGGGTAGGTTCAGCATAAACTTTTTCATTACTAGAAATTTCAAATTTAAAAACAAATTCTCCCTCCTTGCAACCAAAAAATTAAGCAGCCTTCCTAAAAAAAGTAAGCAGCATGCCTAAAATAAGAAAGTAATCAAATGAACTAAGATTCAATAAATATAGGTTTTCACCTTCCATTTTCATTTGTTTTTGACATCAATTTACCGATATCTTCTATCACAGACCCTGACTTCCGCCTCACTTCCAAAAAGAGGTTTGGCCTGTCAAATCCCGTTGAAGTAATAACTGGTGATTTCAATTTCAATGCTGAACAAATGTCCATTTTTACGATAGGTGTTGCTGTTGCTGTAAGGGCCATTACAGGAACCTAGCAGAAAAACACAATGCTGCTTTTTTCCAGTGTAGCATCAAAAATATGCCATAGACTCTGATATACAGTCGAATCTGCTTACTGTTTAATGTCACAAATCTTTAAGCAACATTTGGTGTGACTATAACCGGAGTTTTCTGTATACACTTTAACGACAGTCTAGCCTGTGTTCCCGACCCCTGACGACAGTTTTGCCTATTCGACAGTCTTGCAATGACGTCATATAAATCCTTTTTTAAATAGGAAAATTTTGAAAAAAAACCTGGAGGAACATTATGAAATAACTCCCCATGTGATAATAAATAAACATGTTACAAATTTGCGGATCTATATGATCATATGAGAACCAGCTTTTTTTCCATCAAAACAACTAATTGCCATGTGATCTTGGTTCTAAGAACTATGAACGAAAACAAAACAACTGTAATCCATCAACTGACATCTTTCACTTGCTATATCTCGGCAAACGTGCAACATATTTTACCCATTTTGGCACATTTACAATGTTTTTTGGATATATTTGATAAAAAATAAAGAACTCTTCGACATTCGTGACGTCACTCTATTGAACTTTATTTTGGTCTCCATTTCAGGGCTATATAAGAGCCGAAAGTTAATAATACGGTCGAAGCCATAAATTTCTAGTTAGGGCATGACTAGTTTGCAAAACTCGATTAACAATAATAATAGACCATGCCAATAATGCAAGGCACTGAAAAAATTTCAAACAAATACCGTCAAATTACACTCCAAACCCGATTAAAATCTCGACGAATCTCATTTATTTAAGGTTTGGCATCTTATTAAAGGCAATTGTCAGAAACTTTGGGGGCTTAAGCCATCTTTCAATTAAAAATTGACCAATCAGGGTGTGTAATTCCACTCACACGCCCATCGATTGGCTGATATTGATTGACAGATGGCTTTAGCCACTTTGTCAATTACCTCTAAACGACGCCTTGTGTAAATGTGCAAGGGTGTAATGCTGTAAGGCTCCAAGGGACTGAGTACTGAGCGAAACAATGGTAGTTCATGTCAAATGGTGCCGTGGCCTGATTTAGTGCTCCCTTGCATTGCCTGCCATCTCAGAAAATATCCCACTCGAATAAGCGCGCATCATGATGTATTACAAAAACCGTATTCTGTAACGACCCGCCAGTTTTAATGCACTTTATATTGATTGACAATCAATGTCATGACATAGGGCAGCTAACAAGGCTGTTCCAATCGCCACCAGGGGGTTGCAGGACAAACAGGGTTCTTTGAGGAGAAATACAACTCACACCCTTCCGCCCTCTTACAAGACAGAGCTAGAGGCGCAACTTGTTCAATGTTTTGTTGGGGAAAAAGTGGTTCGATCAAATCCCCATCTGCTGTAAGTCATCCTTGTATCCCTGTATTTTCGGGACACAAAACATCGGTAGAGACAGAAAGACAATGCAGCAATACTGAAGAATCTGTAGACCTACATTTGGTACTTGCTCTTTTATAATGCGCAGCTCTCGATATGACTTTCTGAAATCATGACCCCACTGGGATACACAATGTGCCTCGTCAATAGCTACAAGGGTTAGGCCTGTATAAAAAGAGAATCATAACGTTGTGAAATTTTGGGTTTTATAGATTGGTAATATTAGGAGGTTCTATGGAGTCTTGTTGAAAAGGCTGAAAAACTAAAAGGAAATCCACAAGATTTTTGTTCAAAAGGGACCTGATCCCAAACAATTACGTCATCTGTATAGCTAGATAACCCCACTCCCAAGAACATCCTTACACAAATGGATTCCGAAACAAGTTGTGAAAAAAATCATTCACTAAAGGTATAAAATTGCATGATATATTGAACAGAAGCCAGGTAACCTTCATAATAGATTGAGATTTAAAACGAAAATATTTGCTTGGGTTGGCGAGAAAGGCTTCAATGAAAATGCATTGGCACGAACTCCGCGCTACATGTCCTTCGACTTCATGTAAGGCGTCAAAGATGACCACTAGCTGGTAAACTTTAGACTGTTTGACTCACCTACTTTAGAGTCAAGGCTTTTTAAAAAACCAGAAGAGCCTGTCACGTATTCCGGAGTAACATAAACAAGGCGGTATTGCTGATTGTAGATTCCATCAAGCACTGATCTTGAATCAGCCTGAGCAGAGCCAAGATAACAAGCGGGTACACTAGCCATACTGCAAATGACAAAGATACAATACAAGATAGAATTAAATATTAAGATGAAATATAAAATATGTAACATAGCATAGCATAACATAATATAACATAACATAACATAACATAACATAACATAACATAACATAACATAGCATAACATAACATAACATAACATAACATAACATAACATAACATAACATAACATAACATAACATAACATAACATAACATAACATAACATAACATAACATAACATAACATAACATAACATAACATAAATAAACATAACATAACATAATATAACATATCATAACATAACATAAGATAACATAACATAACATAACATAACATAACATAACATAACATAACATAACATAACATAACATAACATAACATAACATGAAAAACATAACATAACATAACATGAAAAACATAACATAACATAATATAACATATCATAACATAACATAACATAACATAACATAACATAACATAACATAACATAACATAACATAACATATCATATAATATCATAGAAAAACAGAACATATCATAAACAGATTACCTCAAGGCATGAACTTGATCCTCCATGAGAGAGATCAAAGGGGAAATCACTAAAGTAAGGCCAGAAGTGTACAGAGACGGATACTGGTAGCATAAACTTTTGCCAGAACCTAGTAAGAAAGATAACTGACAGGTTTATTGAGCTTTTTGAGTAGAAATGATTTACAAGTGCAGTGGATTTTCTTTATAACCTATCTTTTTCTAGTTTGATTTACTTAGTCTAAATATCCGAATTTTGTCACCAACAACACCCCCCCTCCCGCGGTTGGTAGGTGAGGACGTGAAAGACTGTTGAGTGGTACTTTTAGGGCCTGACAAAATGTCCTCTCCATTATAAAGAGCCCCTGTTAATAGCTCAATTCTCAGTTAACGGAGAGAAACAAAACTTGGTATATTTATAGCTTGCTAAGTGCAACTTAGTGCTATATTGAGACATTACCTATGAAATGTATAAAAAATAGTCATCATGTGTCTCAGTTACCTAAAGAGATTATATACAGGGATAATGTGGGCGGGTATATTTGAGTTGTATACTGTTGATCACGAGCCCTGGCAGAATACATTCTCAAAACTTGGGAAAATCATCTGACAAAAAGTGTATTTTATTTGTTAATACTGTAAACCCCACGTGAAAAATCCCATGTGACATAAAAAAACACATGACAAACTGGATGGGCAAAATGTATCGTTATTAAGAGCACCCTCGAGTTTGGGGTCTGAAAACGGTGTAGATGAGAAAAATAGGGAAAGCTGAAATGTAAATTTGACCGACAATAACATTTACCAGTAGCCATTATGACACAATGATCTCTTCTTTCCACAAGTACAGATCGTATAACACCCCATTGCGCACTAAAAAAAACAGGCAGCAAACAAGTTCAAGTCACCGGCGAGAGGATGGTTATCCGTAGTTGTATCCCCTCAATTCGCAGTCAGGGCCGCCGAGAAGAGGAGCAAGGAGGCAAGTGGGCACGGGGGTACGGGGGTAAACTGCCCCAGGGCCTCGAGGTCTAGGGGGCCTAGTAAAGTAAGGGAATAAATAAGAAGTAACAAATGTAGGTCGAAAAAACTTAAACATTTTAAACGTTTGCAGGAAAATGACTGTAGGAAAGGTTCTAAATACATTTCAAGCTAATCTGAAAGGCGTGGTCGCTGAAATTTTCTGCTCGTTCCGCTCGCAGGCTGCCTCGTCGGTCTGTTTTGCCTCTAAAAACTCTCGGCGGCCCTATTCACAGCTGCATTTTTCGATATGGGGCATTAAAGGAGGTTTTTTATTCGAGAGAGGGAGCTTATTCAAGACTCATTCAAGACTCAATGCTAAATGAAGGCTTATTATTCATAAAGAGGGGCTTAATGCAATTTAATATTAAAGGCATTGAGTCATGATAAATGGGTATACCCAAATGCGCTGACTCATGATTTTCATGCTTTTATGCTTTTGGTGCGCCTGAAACTGATCACGTGAGCACACCACGTACTGGTTTTCAAAACAGCTTCCCGCAATAGGGCCTAATAACAAGTTGTCAACAATGGATACTGATGTCACATGAAACTACAGCGATCACACCAAAAGCAAATGATTTTACTGATAGAAATATTACTGGCATTTCGCATTTAGAAATTGTTTCTATTCCTATCGCTATTGGTTGAAATCCAGACAGGGTGGAATCCATGTAAAGTTCACGGCGGATATACAGCAACAGAAATCGTTAGTCCACGCCGAATATATCCGGCGTAAGCTACATGGATTCAACACTGGAAATGCAACTCGATATCAATGTTAATGTGAAAAATTGCAAAATTACTATGCAACTAGCCTGGTAGTTTCATGAAATGGTGCAACATTGAACCGGTTGCTAGTTGCATAGCAAAGCGATGACGAATCGATTATTTATAGTGACTCATTGTGAAAGATAAAAGGCTTTGTTTAAAACTTTTGTTATTCACTACACCGATTCAATAGACTATTTGTAAACCAATATAGAAAGCAAACAATGGAGAAAATCTCAAAAGCATAAAGAGCCACGTGAAATCACACGTGAGCAAACACCGTTGTGTGGCTGTAGTAGAACGGGGGGCGAAAAGAAATGTGAGCGAGTCCTGCCCTGGCATTGCCACTAGTTCACATTTTCCCTCAAGGGCCTCCGACGAAGGCGGCGAGGGGACCATGCCCATGCCCCCTCATTTTTTTTACAAAAAATGAGTTTTCTAGGAGTGTTAAATTTTCTCTTGGCCCCACAGTACCCAACTTGTGTCTGAGCCGGTCGATGCCCGTGCCCTCAGTTCAGGGACCATGGAAGCAGGGGAAAGGGGGCTGGGGAAATTAGGTGTGGAAGTGGGTGTGACAACATTTTAACAGCAAATTTGTTATTTCATGAGTAAAATCAACCGAAGTTCAATTGCAATTTGGTCTTTTTGAATGTCTTTTTTGGATAATAGTTCATCCCTCTCCTCACAGATTGTGGCATTCTCCAGAATCTTGTATCTGGAATACTGTAAATCTTAAAAAGAACATGCCAAGGATAAGCCCCCCACCCCCCTCCTAACTTAAATGAAACATATTAACATTCACCCTGCCCATAATTTGAAAATGTTTAGGGCAGGATAACACTAAAACCTGTATTTCCAACAAGGGATGCTTTGGCTGTGGCCAAAAAAACTCCAAAAGCGACAGGTATGCTACTTTTGTGACTTGCACTACTAAAAATGTATCCATATTGTTCCTCTGTTTGCACCACTTAAGAAGGGATTCTCTAGAATGAGCAGACCCCCCCCCCCCTTGAAAAAATAGGTGACAGCTTAAATGCTCATCCAAGGCTTTGTGATATTTCTGTTTGAACTGATTAGTCACATTTGAAACATTGATTTATTTCATACATTTAAAAAAAATCGAAAATGAAGAGATGGTTCTCTTCATAATATCAAATGCCATAAAATGACCCAGAAAACCTATTTCAAATGCAGAAATGATGCAATATTATCAAGAGTAAAAATGGTATACTACTTGCCAGAAAGCATAATAAAAAAATGATAACTTACGGCCTAAATCTACCAAAACCAAAGTAATGTTTTAGAATATCTGTGTGCTCTTTCTCTGGTGGAGGGCATTCAAAATTGCCTGGAAAAAAGGGCAGAAACTACTTTAGTCAATTAAGGAAGAATCTTAATACAATTAAAAACAGACAATTAATTGAAAAGGAAAATACAATTAAAATTGATGCAGAGGTGTACCAACTAAGATAGAAATATGACAGGCAATACACACATCATAAATAGGCATATCATAATAATTATATGCAGCTATCATTATCAGCACAAATTGTTTTTTTTCAATTCAGTTACACTATAACTTCAAACCTGGAAAAGTGGTAATCTGCTACTGTATTCAATGAAAGCAATTAAAATAAGTCTCAAACCAAACATATTACTTTAAAAGGAAGAGAACACTTTTACATGTCTCATTGAATCTCTTTGTTATTAATCTAGTTGAAAAAATGAGCAGGTGAGTTTGTAAAATCTGATTGATATATAGAATAACTTTTTGGAACTAGCAGACCCTAATTATAAAATCAAGAATGCTGTATAGCAACTGTATACCTATCTCGCCCTCGTGTTTTTTGGATGGTGTGTTTGATGCTGTGAAAGATTCCTCAATCTTCAACGTAAAATATAAGCTGGTAGAAAGTGCAATTGGTCAAACTATTAAAAAGCCTGTTTGTAAGATAAGTAAGTATTAATTTCTTACCAAAGAAAGATTAATGTTTTGTTTAATGGCCACAAGGCTACCAATTGCTGTTAACAGAGAAGTGACCAAGACAACACTGGGATACATACAATACAAACTTCTATCAATGTATCAAAATATGGAATGCTTTTCATAAATTGGAGGGTGTCAAACTCCAGGCTACACCTGGCCTGCTATACAGCTAGATGTGGCCTAGAAAATATTATTCTCATAAGAGGACCAAAATAATCCACTGATGTACAAATAAATTGACAAACAAGGTGTTTATCTATTAAGAGAGCTGAAAAACATTAACCATTGGACTACCTAGCTCCAAGCCTTCTCGGTTAAACTTTTTCCTAAAGGACTGACTGCAAAGTTTCATACATCTTGCCAAACACTTTTAAAATGAACAATGAAACAAAAATTTCAACAAGGAGCTCAATTTACATGAAGTGGAACACAGCTATACCTTTTCAAGTTCAGACATAAGATCCTCGTCTCCAGATTCAAAGCCATCAATGTCATCAGAGAAAAAATCTTCAGCCTCAATAACCTGTGCATTAAATTAAGCATAAAAGAATCCCCTCGAGTTTAATTAATACTTCAGTGAATTATATAAGTCAGTTCAAAATCACAAAGTAGTGTCCCTGACAGTACTTTGTCAATCTTGAATTACATTGTTCTTAATACCCAAAAACAATCTAAACATCAGGCCTTGCAAGGTGAGGCAATCAAGGTCAATCAAGCGCCTCCACATGCACCCAGAAAGTTCTAGGTTGCTTTATTGATCGAGCACCTAGCTTGTTTATGCTATCTAAAAACTAAATGGGAAAAACCAAATTTTGTTATTGATGGTATTTGATTATGCTAAAGCAAGCAATTAGAAAGTTGAAGCTATTCCTGCTTCAGAACCTTTATATCATCAATTTACAACCCTGCAGTTGATTAAATTTATACATCTTAGACTTATTGTGTGGCATTCACATAGCTCTGTCTTAAGCAAGGAATGAACTCAACTTTTGGAGTGTATATGCACAAAAAAGATAATAAGTGATAGCTTTATCTAAGCCCAAGACAAGACCTCAGTGACACAAAGTCCATGAAAAACAAAGTTTTGTTGGATTTGAAAAAACAAGATAGCTCTTTAAACTTCCAAACTAACTAAACCTCCAGATTATGTTTCAGAGGAGGCCTTCTGCCTGGATGGTTTTCAATTGGTGAAGGCATTTCGCATGTGAATGGATTGCCTGTGAATTGTGTTGCATTATTAAAAAAGAAGCCAAATGCGGGTGTGCTGAAGCATTGTTCAAGTTCTCTGGTATGCTGAATAAATTTTTATTGCCACTGAACTGAAATAGCAAGCCTGATCATGCAAGAATACTGTTTCCTGCATTTTGTGTTGATCTGATCAATACTGTCAATAAAAATATAGTCAGTTTCTTAAATATTCCATACAAACTGACTTGTACTTGAAGTTTATCAGATATTAAGCAATTATAGTAAACACTAAGTGCTTTGGTGTATAGAACAGGACAGTTCAAAGTTAGAATTTTGAGTAGGAATCCTGTTGTATACAACAAAGCGAGCAAATACTAGCAAAAAAGTAATTTTATTCATATTTCTTTCTTCATATTTATTCGTTTTTCCTTCTATGTCTTTTTGCTATTGTTGATCTGGCAGAACTAAACATAATTTCCTAACCATTTGCTGTCGATTTTCATCTTGTAGTTGTTTAGACTCCACAGTAGTCTTCGGACAAGAGCTTTGGGCTGAATCAGATGCTTCGTTGAAGTTTTTAGCAGATTTTAGTTCTAATCGATTTGGGGGAATACCAAAATCCCAACTAGGCTGAAACTGGAGCTTATCCAATGATGACAGTTCCGATTCTAGTTCCTCGAGATCGTCGGTAGTCGTTCGACCATTTGCAAAGGAAGCATGGCTAGGTGAATCTTCAAATTGGTATTTCTCTAAGCATGTATCTGACGGTTCATTTTTGGCTGACAAAATTGAAAATATATTCTTGAACGAGTTTCTGCCATCCTTTGCTAGTTGTATATACTGGCCTAACTTCTCCACGTGGTGGCCTAACCGGGCGTCTTCCAGGGACAACAAGCGTTGTATGCATTTCAAACTTTGTTGCAAAACCTCTCTTAATTCAGAAACAGTAAAGAATATACTTTCTTTCTTTATATCTGTCATTTCTCTCGTACAACTGTAGCACTCTATGTCATTATTTGGCAAATGTTGTCCCTAACTGGAACATTTTGTGCCTGCCTCCTCTCCGTTTTGTGTACAGTCGATTGGAAATTTTCTAGCAATATCGTAAATCTTCGAATCGAACCCCCCTCCTAACCGCGAAAAAGCCCCCCCTCTCGAATAAGCCCCCACCTTAGAACTACAAATTGTCAATAAGCCCCACTCTCGAATAAGCCCCCATTGCTACCGTAAATTCTTGAATTGGACCCATCAATTGGATGATTTTTGCCATCTGAGGTTGCCTATGGTGTTTTATTGAATTACCACAACAAATTCATACTTTTGAAATTCCTACTAAAATAAACGAGGTCTTTTAATAATGTCTTCCTAATGTCTTCCTAATATCACTTTTCGGGAAAATACTAGAAATATCCCCCGTCTTGGAATTCTCTATAAATGGTCTACGATCAATAAAGAGTCAGATCATAGATTCATTTGTGGTATATGATTAAGATGCCTGGATATAAGGCGAAAATAGCTAACTGTAGCGAAGAATTATCTCATCTGAAATGTTTGAAATGTGGGCTCTTGGTGAGAGATCCTGTACAACTGAATGGTGGAGAGCGTATCTGCTTCACTTGTTGTGAAGGACCTGAAGAGAAACTTCGGTAATTTTTTTATTCTTTTTTACCAGGCATGTTATCAATTTGTTTTTTTTATTTGTAAAATGGAAAAAAAAATTAATTATAAAAATTTAGTGTTCAAAAACGATAGATGTGTAGTGATTTTAATATTGTAAATTAGGCCATATTCCTACATCATGCCATCACCATGACATCTACCTGACATGACATTCCATGACATTCACAGCATCACCTAGCACAGGACATTCCCTGCACCATTGAACACACGTTCACACATCTATGTCATGCTGATTTCTTCCCAAGTCTAGATCTTTCCTTCTCCATTGCACAACACATCATTACTCAGCACATTTATTTTGTATATAAGTATGTTAATTTGTATGTGATTCAGTCAGTCAGTCAAGTTCAGTCAAGTTCAGATCAGAGTGATACAGCAATACACTGTCTCTCTCACTGGCTCCGTGTTCTCTGCACGTTAAATAAGATTCGTCGAAGCGAACACCAACGATGGAAAGTCACAGGATATGATAGGAACCATTGCAATTCTTGTCACATAAAAGCGTTCCTTTAGATGTAACTAAAAAATATTCTGTTCTTTTTGGTATTCAATAAATTTGACAATTTCGAAACCAACATTTTTCTGAGAAACCGCCATTCGGAAAAAACACTTTGCTAAGCGCTTTATTAGAAATACCCTTAAGAACTTCCGAAAATTGTAAAACATTATTTCTTGATTATATATACAACTATCCTTGTTATATCCCGCCGGTTTTTACGAAAAGCTAAAATTTCAAACTTATGTTCTAAATTAAATTGATTACTGTGTTATCTAGGTACATCTTTTTAATAATTATTCAGTTAGGCCTATACGCATTTGTTACGGTGTGGAGCTAAGGTATTTGGCTTCGACCTAGGCCGGTCAAAAAATCTGATTTGTTGCATGAAAGGAACCCTTACATTGTCTTCAGCTGAAAGGGAACTCTTGACTGCAAAGGGACATTAATGTCAATCTCTACAAAGTGACCACGTTGTCCTGTACTTAGATTCAAATGTGCATGTTCCGCGTGGTCTTCTGTCATGGTCCACATTGCCCCTTAGAAGAAGAGACGTTTTGTTTTCGCTATTTTGTTTTCTATATCCCACCAGATTTTACGAAAAGCTTAATGTTCAACCGTATGTTCTAAACTCAATTTATTACAGTTGTATATCTTTCTAATTATTCAGTTATACGCATTTGAAGTTTGAATAATATAATAGTTTAGTTACAATACGGATCTATGGAGGTGTATTTGCCCGCCCTCGACCAGTTTTAACTTGATCTAGACTGGTCAAAATATCTGTGTTGTATGAATAGAACCTTACATTGTCTTCCTTAAAAACCAGTTTCTTAAAGGAGACTAAATTCCAGATAAAAACAAGTTTAAGCTGGAAGGGAACTTTGGACTGCATGTCGTCATGCACTACAAAGTCATCAGGTTGCCCCATCGCATGGCCTCCATGTGTCGCTTTTGTCTAATGGTCTCCATGTGTCGCTTTTGTCATGGTCCACGTTGTCTCTTATAAGAAGAAAGTAGTTTTGTTTTCGATATTATTTTGTTCTTAACAGTTGCACGAGTAATTGACACTAGGCTGAAATATCTGCCACTCTATAGACAAAGTAATCCAGTATACCATTCACCTCTTGAGCATCTCCATGGTCTCCATGTGTCGCTTTTGTCATGTTCCACGTTGTCTCTTATAAGAAGAAAGTAGTTTTGTTTTCGATATTATTTTGTTCTTAACAGTTGCACGAGTAATTGACACTAGGCTGAAATATCTTCACTGCCATTCTATAGACAAAGTAATCCAGTATACCATTCACCTCTTGAGCATCTCCATGGTCTCCATGTGTCGCTTTTGTCATGTTCCACGTTGTCTCTTATAAGAAGAAAGTAGTTTTGTTTTCGATATTATTTTGTTCTTAACAGTTGCACGAGTAATTGACACTAGGCTGAAATATCTGCCATTCTATAGACAAAGTAATCCAGTATACCATTTACCTCTTGAGCATTTTCCTACTCGCTGTTCTAATTATTAAGAAGGGACCCCTTTTTATACCCATATAAAGAGGTCCAATAATTTAAGCTGTTTTTGGAAAAAGTCTTACAGGAAAGTTATTTTAATTCTTTATATTTGATGTTTTGTAATTTCAATATAGGAATGGAATCCTTCTTTATAATGGAAGTGAGAGTCTCAATGGGTCAGCTATTGGCAATGACGTTGTGAGTATCTTTGAATTTTGGTGTGTCAATTTCATATTTTTAGCAGATCCAGTTTAACAACAGTTACAGTATTGAGCAACCTCCACTTATAGTTGCACCTCTTAAAAGTCACACAATCTGTCACAGTCGCATAAAATTTAGACCCAAATATGCAAAACAGTTTCAGTTTCATTTATTTATCACTCAATCCTAAGTACAATTCTAGAATATAACACTGCAACTAAATACTTACAATATATAATACCACACAAAACAAATTAAACTTACAGAAGACTAGAAAAGAACTTTACATATTGATTTTATTTGAGACTGATTGATTGATTGATTGATTGATTGATTGATTGATTGATTGATTGATTGATTGATTGATTGATTGATTGATTGATTGATTGATTGATTGATTGAGACTGAGAGATCCCCCTTCCCCCCCATAAAAACAAATAAAACTAATAAAATATTTTAATAAAAATAAATCAAGCATATTGCCAGATGCTTCACAATGAAACTCCAATGAGGATATTAGGAATAACCTTTCCAGGAAAATTTGCCAAAAAAGTTATTAATAAGAGTCAATGATGTGTGTTTTCAATTCAAGTAAGCTCTGTTTACAATCACACTTTGTTTAAAGTCACAAATTTTCAAGCAATATTTGATGTGATTATAACTGGAATCTACTGCATTGTTAGAAGTTTTTTACTTCTGGTCACAAGATCTAAATGAAACTCCATGAAGTGTGTTGTAATTAACAAATCATTTAAATTATGTACAAAAGGTGCAGGGTAATTTTCCCACCCCTACCCCCAATTCAACCCCTTGGTGCCACCACAGCCCCCTGTTGTCTTAAATGCACTGTCATCATGACACAGCACCACAAATCATTACATCCTTTAGTTGAAAGATTACTCCCCTAGAATTGCATCATTTTGTGTATTCGTTTGCTTTTAGAATTACCTTATAGCCTATTTTTAGAATCATTTTTTGCTGATTAATGCTTTTGTTAGAAAGAAAAGTTTGTCTGCTCACAGAAATCTTAATTTTTTCAATCTGCATACTTCAGGGCATACATACATCCCCTTTTTCATTCTACATTTGCAAATTGAGAAAAATCCATTCCATTTTACAATATGGCCACATCCTATAAAAATTTTATAGCATTCAACTGATTTTGCATGATTAGATGTAATATTTCACATTACCAACATTTTCAGCACTGATTTTGCATATTCAATAAGTTGTAAAAATAGATTTATGACATCATCATCTCTATTGTTCAGAAATCATGACTCAGCAAATTTTTGTATGTCTTCTCCTTTCAATGCCTCTACTAGGAGAATATCAGCTCATGAAAAAATTATTACATTTGTTACAGTAACCAAGTGTCAATATCAATTATCAAGTACCAGTATCAATTATCATATATTCTCATTTATTGTCACATTCGATCTTAGGCAATCTTTAAAGACAAACATGCAAAAAATGAAGTAGATGCACTAAATGTGTATTGCAGCTATAAAGACAGTGGATGTTCATGGGTTGGACTAATTAGAGAATTTGAGGTTAGTTAAATGGTAAACAACTCATACCCAGAATTCTCTAATCTTTAGAATATAATATATCTTATTAGAAAGATACTTTGATTTTATTTTTGAGTAAGATTTAGTAAGTTGAATGGAGAATATGCTAGAAAACAAAAAGCAAAATCTCTCATTTTGTGTTCTTTGCTTTCTTGATCTTTAGATATTTAGGTGAAACCTTAAGAGCTTATAGGCTTTCTATATTATTTGTGTAATATGTGTGATATGAAAATAAAATAGTTTGATTGTTAAAAACACAACGTTTCGAGCATGTACTTGTTATCAAGTGGCTAGAAAAGAAACGAGAAAAAATCATTTCTTTTCTAGCCACCTGATAACAAGTACATGCTCGAAACGTCAATTTTTTAACAATCAAACTATTATATTTTCATTCTGGTACTAAATTTATTTGCTAACTGTATTATCGTTATTCTGCATCAATGAGGTTGTTCTTGTATAACAAAGGGTTTGATGTATGCAAAACAAAACATAATGCATTATTTTAATGGGGGCTGATCAAAAAATTGCTTTTTCTGTCATAATGCCCAAGAAAATGTCATTAATCATGTTTTGCTCCAATAACTTAATTATTTCTTTTGGTTGACTTAAACCTGAGTAAGGCATAAACTGTATATAGAACTAAAATACATGCAAACTATCTAAAAATTTTGGATTGATATCAAGTTCAGTTTTTCATCTTTTGTCCAAAAACTAGCAATTATTGAAGTGCAAACATATTTAAGTTCACCATGTGAAATTTTAACTCCACTTTTATTAATATTATATATTTTTGAGAAGGTATGCTCTCACTCTAATTATAACAATAAAATTAGTAACTGCAGCATGTTACAAACAGAAACCAGTAGGAAAAACTAATAAACAACTTGAAATGGTCACCAAAAAAGTAGGAAGCAAAAAAGTAGGAAATGAAAGAAATCAGGCTTTGAAAACTTTGTCAACATATGAAAGTCACATGAAACTATATTTCTTATTCTTGAGTTATTTTTAAGGATAAAAATGACTGTTTGATTTTATGATTCTGTGATGGATGTATCAATCACACTGAGATATGTGTGAGAGATATGCAGTTTGTCAAGATTGCTGGTTTTTTGGCCAGATCTAAGGATATCATAGGATTGCTAGACGATATTTTTTATAGACAAGCAGCTATTCAGCAAGACTATATGTAAGATAATATTACAATATGGTGAAGAATCGGGGGGAAATGGTTCTAATATGAAGATATATCATCCTTTTTGTAACTTTAAGCTGCTGTAGGCTACAAGTCATGCAAAGTAATCAGCTTTTACTTATGCAAAATAGTAAACTATTTAGACCAGAGTCTTGCTTCATCATAAGCATTTAAACCAGCTCATATTAACAATATAATTGGCTTCAAAGAACTTTTTTAATAACGGATCCAATACGCTTAATCTTGTTTCTTGCTTGCTTAAGTTGGTTTTTCTGGCTATTTTATTGTTCCTACTGGTTTCAACCTGTTTGATGTTTTAGTAACTGCAAGAAAGATTATACATTTATGATCTGTTTGTAAAATTATAAAACTAAAGTCAAACAAGAGGAAACAGTGTATTTGAAGTTTCCTCATATTCCCTCAGTGTCACTGAAGTTTCATGATTATGGCTGTTCAGCTGTCAGGAACTCAAAAAACAACCTGAGGGATTTATAGGACAACAATTTAAATCATGACAAATAATGACAACAAAATGAATGGTGAGCGAAGTATTTGATTGCAAACCCATTCCCTCAAGGTCAGGGCCAGCTCTAAAAGGTTTATTGTGAGTTTTACAAAGCTGGATAGCCAACAGGGCCATCGCTAGCGGGCCAAGCCCTCAGCAATTCAAAACAGGAAAAGATAGCGCTATGGGTATCACAGAGGAGCAAAAGTCCCCCAAAAAACTTCAAATTACTCCCTTTCGGCAGCCGGAGTCTAGAATCTAATGTCCAATATCCAGGGCGACCTAATTTTTACCTAAAGTTTGGGGTTTAGGGAAGGGTCAAAGTTTATTGAAAAACTCTGAACGTTCATCCTTGAGGTACTGAGAGCCACTGTAAGCAGGGAAAGGGGGCAAAGTGCCTCAGGCTAACTCCATTTTAAGAATGAAATCAATGAAACGTAGGTATGCCTAAAAATAGTGAAAAGTTCTAAACGATTGCAAGAAATGACTGCAGGAAATATTCTGAAACGCATTTTAAGACAATCTAAAGGGCGTAGTTGCAAAAATTTGTCCTCGTCTTTCGGTTTTGTTTCAAGGCCTTCAAAACCTAAGTACCCACAGTCACTCAAAAATTGAAGCGATGATTGACTAACGAGAACACCCTCTTTGATAAACAAAGCGTCATCAATTGCGTCAAAATGCCACACCCCCACATTGAAATATCTTAGGCCACGCCCTATTTTGTCGGCAAATTGGTGACTGGCATCCCCAAAGTTTTCATGTGGGATAGGCACTTGGATTTTTCTTCCTTTTCAGCTTTTATCATTTGTAACATCAGATTTGTGAGAAAAACAAGTGGAGCAGGCCCCATGCTGCCTCCGCAACACTCTTTTCCAATATATTATAAGTGATGACAACAAGAAACAGTCAGCACCAAAATGGTGTGCCCATAAAAGCTTGATTTTACTGGCCCATAAAATTTACAACCTTACCCCTCTGTGTAGTGCCCTTAATTTCCTGGGACTGTCGTACATTAAATTGATCTTTAGAGCTGGTCCAACCTATTCAATATATTTATGAGTGAGAGACATGCAAACTTTGAAGAAGTCTTCGGAATTTGATAATTTTTTTGTCTTTATAATACTTTCTACAAATAATAACTAATTTGTCTTCATAATTAAATCTATGTCATACTCTTTGTATGCTTACCCCTCTATCTCTTCACAATAAAGGAATAAAAAAATTTAGAACATAACATTGTTTTTAAAAATTTATCCATATACAAAGTCACATATTTAAACTTTCTTGCTGTGTAATTTTTAGGCACATGTTAATAGCTGTGAAGTATATCCTGAGTTATGTCAGCAGTGTGGCTGTGATGTCCAGAGGAGACAACTAGAGAGGCATTTGGAAGAAGAATGCACAGAGCGGATTGCTACTTGCAGGTTTTGTGAAGGGAAATTTCAGCATGGCTTGCTGGCAGTGAGTATTCAATTGAAATAAATTTTCTCTTGTTCATACAGAAATTTAGCTGCAAACACAAAGAATAATAAATCACCATTCTCTCTAATCAAAAGGTGAAACAAAAGAGGGAACAAAAGGCCTCTAAAATGTTTACAAAATTGATTGCCTATTTTGTTCTGCTCCATTGCCTTGTCACTGCAGTCTTATAAGGAGTGAACCTCGCACCATTGTAGAAAAATACTGTACACAGCATATCATATTAGTTCAGTTCAGTTAAGTTCATTTCAGTTCAGTTTCATCTTTCAAAAGATTGCTTTGGGTTCCAGGAGCTCAAGGGCTCTCAAATGTGTTAAGTGTTTGTGACTCTCTAATTTTGCTAAAAAATTTGCTATATATGATTTTGTTATTAATTATCATGATGGAAAATTGTTAAAACTCTTAATTTTTCTGCCATAGAGTCATTTGAAGACATGCATTAAAAAGCCAATAGCATGCAATCAATGCCAAATTTCTATGCCACCAGATCAGGTAAAAACATCAGATTTTAAAATGCTTGTTGTTTTGTCCAATATGTTTACTGCTTTTTAAATCATTTATATATTGTCTACAAACATGGGTACAAATTATATTTAGTCCCACAGTGGATTAAAACATTTAATCCAAAACCAGATTCTGATTGAGGAATTTCTGTCTGGCTCATCTAGTTCTCAACATTTTGTCTAAGATATGTCTAAGATCTAAGGTACCCTACAATTTGTCTAAGATTAGGATCTCTCTACACCATCCCTGCTTTAAAGGAAGAAAGTATCTAAGTGATTCATCTAATAACTTGCAAAAACGCGTTTTCATGTCTAATTGCCAGGAATTATTGGATGCCTTACTAGTGGGCCAGATTGGAGAGATCATTGTTACCCAGAATTCAAAAGTGATCTTTCATTTTACTTTCCTTCTTCTATGTTTCGGCTCCCTCCCCCCCCCCCCCCCCACCAACCCGACCCTACCCTGATAGTTACCTGGCATCCCCGAGACTCTGAAGTTTTGCAAGAACACCAAAGTTGAAAACTGGCTTGTAAATATTTGCTTATAAGGTTTCTTAATATTTCGTTATATTTTTCAAAACAACGATATACTTTGCTTTTAGATCAAGGACCATGAAGATCTTTGGTGCGAAAAGACAAAGACCGTGTGCCCGTTTCAAGAGGAGGGCTGCAAAATCGATCAAGTATGCAAATCAACTAATTATCTGTCCTTTTAAAAATTTGCTAGTTTTACAATTCTAATTCTCTTGGGTAAAAGGATGCGATATTCCTAACCCTGTAGTTTGTTAGCAAATCTGGGGAAATTGGGATCTTTTAAGTTATCCCAAGTTTATATCGCGTTTATGAACCATATTCTTTCCCAAACACAACTTCT
Organism: Rhopilema esculentum; assembly: GCF_013076305.1. Next base: position 2,767,859 of record NW_027018659.1, read on the forward strand.
TTCCCTCACTTCTTCCCACGCTTTCTCCCTCTCCAAACATAATCCTTATAGTTGCCACATCAATCCTTTTTCTCACCTGACGGCATCATTGCAAACTTTGGGACCTACCTCTGTTGGGTATCCCATGAAACTACATGCGACATGCCCAAATGTAGATCGAGGGTTAGTCGATTTTAAAGTTTGAGTCACATCGTTTTCTGAATTCATATTTGGGAATTCCCTACTAAAGCGATCAAGCAATGCTGTTCTTTATGTATTTAATACAATGTATATGGAACTGTAGAACGTTTGGTGAAATAGCTCATTCTTTTTGTAGATCTTCGACAAGAAAGAGCTTTCAGTGCATATAACGGACACACTATCGTTTCACATTCTTATTCTACTGGCGAGGTTAAAAGCCCTTGGACGATTTATAAAAGAGATTTCGACAAATTTGGTTAATTTGAAAAACGATTTATATCCTCGTTTGGAAAGACTGAGCCGCTTATTCCAAGACATAGAACTTAAAGTTTTAAGCTGGACTAACTTTTTGAAAGCACAGCTCTCAAAGCACTGGGAGGAAATTCAGCATGTAAAACGGACCGTAGCAGATAATAGAGAGGAGCTTCAAACCATTGTTTTGCAAAAGGACGATGAAAAGAAATTGCTAGATGATATTAGCTGTAAAATATTTATCCACGAATCTCAGTTATCGGAGCAGATTGGAGCTTGGACCGACTTTCAAAAACAAGTCAAGACGCTCACTGATAGAATAGAGGCATTGCGAGCTTCGCAATATGAGCTAAAGCTAGGCCATCAACGAATACTTGGCATTGGTGGGTCACCTAATCTTCCAGCCCCTGTTTATCCTTCGCCTGGGTCACCAGATTACCACATCAGCTATAACGGTGAACTAATTTGGAAGATTTCAGACATAACGACCAAGAGACAGGACGCCATTTTGAAGAGGACAACTTCTATTATCAGTCCTCCATTTTTTTCTAAAATGCACGAATACCAATTATGTGGTCGTCTTTATCCTAACGGAGAGGGGCCAGCTAAAGGAAAGTTCATCAGCTTATTTTTTGCAATAATGAAGGGCCCGTACGATGCTCTTTTGCCGTGGCCTTTCAATAAAAGAATAACCTTGTCAATACTGGATCAAGAGGGAGTTGAGCATCACGAAGAGACCTTTCGGGCTGACCAAACAAGCAGCTCGTTTCAGAGACCACAGAAGGACATCAATATAGCCAGTGGGTCGCCATTCTTCATTAGCCTCGAAGCACTGGAAACGCATTCATATGTTGTTCAAGATGTGATGTACATCAAGATAAAGATTCATGAAGATTAAGGAAATTGTAGCTGCTCATTTAAGAAGTTGTTGCTGCACGTTGCTGGACCAATTGGGTGCAATGCTAAAATTTATTAGAACTTTGACGTAAGAAGCAAACTGTGAATGATGACTGAGCAGCGAATTGAGTTAGATTGACCGATGCTACAGTGAGATCGTCAAGAAGGGACATTGAATAACATCATAAACGAAAGATGATGGGATTGCAGCGTAAGCTCAATTGTGCCGGATTACGTCATCGTAAATAGAAGAAGCCATTTTCATTTAACTATAATGGGACTTTAAGGAATTAATTTTTGTTAGATAGCAGCTCTAGAAAGTATACAAATAACTGCTTAACGGATTTTTTTTACGAAGTATGTAAGATGAATTCTTCCGAAATCACAAGCTAGTTTTTGCCATCGATTTTAGCATTCGTTTATTTTTAAAGAATGGCAGAATATTTTATTATTTTGTAATGGCTTTAAATATTCATTCGCCCATGTATTAATATATTAATATTAATGTAAAGAAAATTATATTTATTTCGACACCGTTTTATATCTTATAAAGAAAGAATATGCAAATAGCAAACGGAAATCTGGAAATCTCTCAATGATGCTACAATCTCTTTCAACATTGTATAAGACCTTAAGCTTCGCGAAAACACTACCTATTGGAACACTAAGCCTCAATTGGCCAAAAAATAAAAACAGAACCTTAACAGTGTAAGATCATTAATCGGGGGGAGGGGGATGTACGGTGCGTTGACGTGCCATTATTTAGGGGTACATTTTTCTGAAAAGTGCGGAATTATCGGTTTCAGTTTTTGAAAATGTATGGAATTATGGGTACAAATTGGATAAACATCCAGAATAAGAGGCACCACCTTGGGAAAATGTTGCAAAATTATTGAGAGTTACTTTGTGGGGTTCATTCAGCATCACCCCTCCCCCCCTCCTGAAACACATCATTCGGTAAAAGATTCCCAAAGCAGAAAACTAAATAAAGCTGGTTTGATTGTTTAAGTAACATCCAAAGGTTTTTAGCTAATTTCTCAATATCTGAATCACATTTTCCTATAGACCCTTCTTATATCATGTTTTTCTACAATATTGTACGTCTGTTAATGGTTATTGCCCTTGTTGGCACTACTAAATCAAATTTCTACGGTTTGAGATCTGTTTATCACTTTTTTAAACAGTACTAGCCAATTGCATTGATAACTCATTCGATGCTTTTCCAACAACGAGGTGTGGTATAAAAAAGTTGAATTTTTAGGGTTTGGTCGAAAAAAATTTCCAGAAGTAGGGCCCCCAACTTCCTAAGATTGTAGGAAGTCGTCACTGGGCTGAAATTACCTAAACTTTCAACAAACGTGTATAGTTTTATATGCTGTGGTATGCAGAAGCAGAGATTTGATGTACAGAACAGGACGGCCTCTTCAATGCTGCAATTGTGAACCAAAACTATGCAATTTTTCTCCTTTTATAACTTCCATGAACAGTGAACCGAGGGATAAAGAAACGAAAAAACAAAGATTTTTAGCAATCCAAGGAAAAAAGTATTTGATGCAAACCATTTCCCTGATGGCCAACTAAAAATGGCTGGTTCTTAGAATTTTACATTTTGACAAAGAAATATCTGCTCTCTCGAGAATGCCTTGTTGTACAATTCGATTCCCTTGTCAGCAACTTTTGAAACAACTTCAAGAGTTGGCTTTGTAAAGTAAAATTAGTCAAATGTTGACAACAAGAACTGAAACAAAACAACTTTTGTATCGTACAAACTGTGCTATTAAAACAAGCCACTAGTGGTATAATTGTGCCGTCACTGCGCCAAGTATTAGCAGAGCTATACACACCGAACGCAAACAAACATACGTTTGAAAAAACAGACAAGGCCAAGCTATTGACAAGAACACATTTCCTCGTACTATTTTTTAAATGCAAGCTTTTACATGATATTGCTGGAAATCTGGAATCGTGGGTGATGGCACGATATACATACGTGTTAAAAGAAGAATGCTGGAGCCCAAACCAATCTCAGGTTCAAGCAGGTTTTATACGGTATGTTCAGTCACATCACAGAATAAGTAGAGATTCCAGAATAACCTCAGCAAAAAGTTACCAAAATAGATCTTTTTGCAATATATTCTACTTGATAGTTCGTATACACTACCAAAAAACTGACAACAAGGCAAATGGCCCAGGATTTTGCTTCCGATATCAAACCATGGGCAAAATACTTCGAGGGAAGAAACTTTCGCGAGAAGAAACTTTCGCGTTTTGGCCTAAAATCTTGAATGTACGAAAATAACGAAAGTCTATTCTCGCGAAATATCCAGATAATTCGGCTGTTGCCGACAAACGATTTTTGTAGTGATTTTTTTAACAAATGCCAAAATGTAGGCCAAAATGGGCTGAAGTTACATGATGTTTTCGTTGTTTTGTTAGTAAAGAGTTGAATGAAATAGAAGAAAACATTACTTGACTAGAAATGCTTTTCGCGCTAGATTCATAATTTTAACTAAATCGCAAAAGTTTGTATTCGCGAAAGATCCTCTTTCGCTTCATTCGCAAAAATTGATACCAAAAATTTTGCGCTTTCTCAATTCCCGAAACTCTCTTCCCGCAAAACTTTCTTCCCTTAAAGTAGTTCCTTGCTTTTGTTCTTGAACGGCTCTACACTGCATTTGTAGGTTTGGTTGGGTTGAAAAAAATTTACAGTAGAATAGCCCCACCATACTTCAAACGTGGCTACACGTGAGGCTTTATGCGTTTATCGAACTAAACACAAAAATAAATCTAGTTTAACGAGCTATCAAGCGTGGCGATATTACTTCTAAAGAGTTTGGGCTCTGTTTTCTTTATGATATTTCGAATGCTACGTGTATCATAAAGACATATCATTTTTTACACGTTAAGTCAATTATTTCCATTCTTTTCATTTGCAATCTACTTGTATTTTAGGAGTGGAGCCAATCACAGAATTCCAACACTTTCAGACAACCACTCTTTATGCAATGTCGTGCAGATACGACCGTTCAGTAACACGATGTCCTCCGTAAATGAAAACAGTAACTCCATGGAATACTTTAATTGTCTGATGGAAAGAACAAAACAAGACAAGAGGTTAGTGAAGGCAAGAAACTGTCGCTCGAAAATATCAGACTTCAAAAGAGGAGAAACGTTTATAGATAATGTCTCTACTCCAGAGGAGAATTACAGAGAGAATGAAAACAAAATCCCAATTTTAATAACCAGTTTATCAAAAGCCCCTCGTTCATATACGACATTCCCGAACCTAAAATGGCTGCCAAGGCTTTGTCGTCAATGTTCAAGCGGAGACCCCAATGTAGCTGCATTGCCAACCCTGAGAGAAATGCTAAACGAGGCCGAAAACCTAAAATATATATTGAAGAAGCAAAATAAGGCAAGAACGTTCAATGCAAAGCGATTGCATGTAATCCTCCCTTCTACAACCGACAACTTGTGCTTATCTAATGAACATAAGCAACAAAATGAGAGCCAAGACACACTACTACAGGACTGCAATAAAAGCACTGATGAATATGCTGTACAGAAGGGACTGTTCTGTGCCAAGGCAACAAATGTCAGATGTCAGTTGAAACTACCACTTATTTCATTTGCAAGTACTTTAAAACCAGAACGAGGAAAATTTATCAGAACGAGGGTTAATGCTCGCGGGATCGGTGACTTTACAAATAAAACAGTACACTAATTTGAATTGTCAGATAAATTTTGCGAAATTGAGGTTTTTGACACTTACCGATGCTTTATGTAAAAAAATAATCTATTCAACTTATATTTAAGAAAAAAAATTTGTCTGAAACTTTATTAACTTTTTTGTTAATTGAATCCTATTGAAACCCACGTTTAGGATCTCAGTTCATGGCACCAGCTCTAAAATATTTTGCATTATTAAAATGTAGTAGAAAGCCATCACAATTATGTCCCGTAATTGATCTTTTCCGCCTATTCCCAAAATAAATTTCAAAAATTTAAACCCACTCTTTTTCGCCAAGACAATTTCACGAGCCCTAAATATGTTTGCCACCTGCACGACCTTTCCTAGCTCTTTGTCACCCGCACCCAATTTGTCATCTTCATTTGTGTTAATAGCTGTTCAGTCGTTTAAATACAGAAACACTATGAAATTAACATCGAAATCGAATAATGCTTCATAGTGACAAGATAATGTTCGTCCTAGCCAAAAAAACCAAAAATTAATCCAAAACTGGTGACAAGCCTAAGTCCTAATGATTATCAAGTGTAAAACAACAACAACAATTTCCTAGATACTACTTCATGTAAGATAACACAACACTCTTTTGCTAAAATCCCTGAGAAAGGAGTACTAACATCAGCTTTCAAAGGCGAAATTCAGCCTTCCTCCTCCCTCTCTGAGACAATGTTCGTTTACTATAGAAAAACAAAAGTGGTGATGGAGTACGCTCTTTCTTGTGGCTTCCATGTTTCTTTCTAGATTATCAACATTCTTCTATGAGAAAGGGGTCAGAAGAAGTTGCATTCGGGGAAAAGAATTGAAAAACCTTCATCGTTAACCGTATTCAGATATGGAACACAACACAAATGCTGGGTACACCAAGCTATTTGGATTTTGGCAGGCATTCTTCGTTTTAGTGTTTAATCGTGAACTGGAAGGTGCCATTCCTTCTTAAATGATTCGTCGTTAATGAAACTGGATACCAATTTCCTTCACTGGCTTTAGAATATAATGTAGTATTTTGACATATCTCCTGCTCTTCTTCATATGTGTTTTAGATTTTTTTGCATAATTAACTCTTCGCTGACTTCTAACATTTAGGTCCCATTGCACCCCCTGGTTAACGGCTCAACACCTTTGTATGGGTCAGATATCAGCTAAACCATGTATTTTTGCTTTGATGTTTTTAACATTGAAACTTTTTTTGCAATACCCGTAACTGCAGTAACAACCTTCATCGTTAACCGTATTCAGATATGGAACACATCCGCTGCGCGAGCCGTGAAATTATAATAGACACACCTTAATCTCCTACCCTCTATGAGATCAGTCAAAAAGTAGAATAGAAAACTGTAAAGAAAGCGTCAAATCTTGAAGCAGCTATAGGAAACATTCTCAAGCATGGCTGCTCAAACGCACCTAGTTGAGTAGTGCTGCTCACAATTACCGGTCAACACGCATTGTAGGCTCACACGCCTTGTGGCATCAGCAGGTTTTTATCGATAACTAATCTAAGAGAAACACAAGTCTACTTGGTTTAGTCGCTTGACTTTTAGTTTTATCAAACAAGGGGAATATGACAATAGACTATGATATATGTAGCGGTTTAGAATATGTAGTAAAAGGCCATCGCACTTACTTGCCGGTGAAATTGTCTGAAATTTTAGAAAATTTACTAGACGCGGCCTAAATTGGAAATAACGTGGACCAAATACGTGAATCAATGGTTGTTCAATTTATCGATGCTAAATTTCTAGAGTTCGGCGAAGAATTGCTGAATAATCCGTCACCCAGTTACTGCAATGAGCTCCTTCATGTAGATTACATAATCAGCTTTCGCCGTTCATTATTTGGAAAGCAATTTCTACGTGAAGAGCTGAAGATTTAACACTTTGCTGTTCAGGTACACATCACAATAAGGGAACCACAGCTCAAATATCGGATGCAAGTTGATAAAGTCTTTTAGAAGTGGCCGAGATGATCTCGAAGGCTGCGAGGGCAAGTATAATCTTGATGTGGTATCTCTCAATAGTACTGTGTGAAGGAGAGTTTAAAGGCAAGGTGTCTGGATTTGGTTACGAGGTCCAGGCTCTGCCGGCCGGTGGATCAATTTCAGTGAAACCTCCGCAAACTGAAATCGAGGACAACAGCGGGGGCAAAGTTGATTATGCCAAAACAGAAGCAGTACCGCTCATTCCACCCTTTGTTGACAATGTGTTTGCAATGGCAGAGGCTCTAAATCCAAAGCTTGACGTAAAGGGAAAATATACCAATTGGACGCCAAAAATTAGGGTAATAAAGCCAAATAAGAAGATAGAGTTGATCAAAATGCATGCACCAAAGCTACTGCCAATGCCCAAGATCATCGCGCAAAGGCGCGGGAAATTAAACATCAGACAACCTGCGCCCCGCGGGAAAGATACCCAAAGAAAATACAACGCCGGTTTACCGATCAGTCCGAAAAATATACATTTGGAGGGACATGATACAATGACAATGGGTGCTGTACAATATCAGCCAATTCTGGCTCACCTAAAATCTAATACAATTGGCAGTTACCAGATTCTCCCTGGATATTTCAGGCACAATTATGGTAAACGATTATTCAAGAGAGATGTTACCAGCAAAAAAGATTTGCAGAAAAGTATAGAAGCGATTATATCAAACAGCTTTAAGACGAATGAAAATGAAAAGAGTAACATTATCAGCAGAAGGAAGGACGTTGACGCATCTATCATGAAAACAGGCACAAAAGGCAAGATAACTATCTGGATTTTCAGTTCTCTGCCTTCTATTTAGTCCGTGTTTGGAACTAGCCCTTGTAACCAACAACCTTAAGCAGTTGAGAACCCCAGCTCCGTAGAAAAATTGTCTTTTGATGGGTAAAGGTTGTTGTTCTCGGCGAAAAGGGTCATAGAAAGAGTCATTGTTATTGAATCGTTGCATAAGATTCCCTTGTGCTTGAATCTCAATGGGTGTCAACTTGCATTTAGTGCAACACTCTTTGTATACTTTGCTAATATTTTTGAATCAAGGAAGATCGGTTCCTTGGATTTAAGCGTAATGCAAACAATTGTTTTGTTTTCTTTCGTATATTTCAATAGCATTATTTACGTAAGCTTTATAATTGTAGAAATTGCTTGCAAAAAATATCATTCTAGGAATCTTAACATATTTTTGACAGGAAACTCAAAGATGATGAGGTATGTTGACGGGATGAAAAGTAAAGTCCATCATGTAGTTGCAGAAGCAAAAGCTGTTCTTGAGGATACAGGCAAAATAGTACATGGATTGAAAAAAGTCATAAGTGGAGCAAAGCGGCTGACTGAATTTACCAACAACGCAGTTACATTTGCCAAATATTTTGCCAGGGAACCAACTAATGCAACGGTGGATTTCTTTGAAGAGAAAGCCGTTATTGCTGTTCTTGAGTCACAGAAAGCAGCTGCAGATGCAAAAATTGCTGCTGTAGTGGCAAGAGAGGCAGCCAGGAAGGTTAAATTAATTGCAAAACAGATCCGTGGAAAAAGCAGAAGTTTTGATAAGAAGTTGTCCAAAGCTGTGAAGTACGCGGAAGGACAAGCACACAGAGCGGAGCAAGCTGCTAGGATTTCATCATTTAAAGAGAAAGATGCAAGAAAAGATGCAATCATAGCTGACAAAGCGTTGCGGAAGATGGTTAAATTGGCCAACAAGAAGAAGGAAGGAGAGAAGGAAGAGGAAACCAAGAAAGAGCCCGAGGATATACATGTCAAAGAACAAGAAATTGGGTACGAGGGCTCAGGGGAAACCGATTCTGAAAAAGAGGCAAAGAAATTAACAAATAATGAAAACGAAAATGAGAAACAGAAAGAAGAATCCAGTGTCAACGGTAAAGAAGAAAAGAACACAAAAAAGTCTGGAGATGATACCGAATCCGATTCGACAAGAAAAGAAAGCATCGAGGAGAAACTGGAACAAGGAGAAAATGGAAACAAAACAGAAATATTAAAGGAAACCAAAACCAAAGAAGAAACTGTTGACAGTAGCAGCAATGTGAGTAGCTCAATGTGACTACTGATCAAAAGGAAGCCTCAGTTTTTGCTTTCTAAACTTGCTGCATAAAACAGCTACTTTCATGTGGAATAATTTGCGTCATTCTAACTTCATTTCAGGGGAGCTCCTCAAATTTTTATACATAACTTTTAGCATATGAATCTTAAAGAAAAGCTATCTCGTTTTAGAAAACTAAAAGAGTCTATTATAGAGGCTAAGTCTTCCGCTTTTAGAGCCATAGTGCTGCTTGCAGCTTTTGTCCTACAACCCAATCTTTAAGAGAAATAGCAAAACATGTTTAAATGAACGCAGATAAAAGTAAAAATTCCCAGGTTAATAAGTCATAACTGAGGATATTCTAGGAAGCTTGGGAAAATGAATCTTTCCTATTAAACCTTGGTATTTACCCCCAAGGCCTCAACAGTCTGCCGCTAGCTCTGATTTTTTAATAAAAGTATTTATCAGAATTAAGCCTATCTTACCATCTACACTAATTATCTTTTAGACTGTGAATTTGAAAAATATATCGAAGTGGAAACCAAGTGCCAATAAATCTTCAGAGAAGCAAGAAAATTTGGAACATGACCAAAAAGTGTCGATCGATTCAGGGCCTGAAGCAAATGGTAACAAAACGGGGAGGCTTGAGGACACCGAGCTGCCAAGACTTTTTGAAGCTGGAGATGATGAAAATGAAGTTTTAGCAAACGATTTTGATAAGGCAAAGGGGACATTTCATGGTTATTTGTTGCCAAAGGAAGCAGTGAATGGGTCAGATGTAAATGAAAGCGAGGAAAAAGACAATAAAAATACAGAAAGCGAAATTTCAAAGAACAGTGAAAAACAGAGTTCTATCAAAGATAAAAGTAACTCAATAGCTAATGCTGGAAACTTGAAAGCGATCAACAGTCACAAAGCTGCTTCTGAAGATAAATCCACGCCTGTGAAACAAAAGCATGAGTCGAAAATTCTGGAACGAGAAGTCAAGAAGGTAAGCAAAGGCCCGGTAGATTTGGTTGTTACAGTGACAAGGAGAAAACAGGATCGTGCCACGAGCGGTTTGGTTAGTCCATCGACTGGAAAAAGGAAACAGAAGACTATGGACATTACTTCATATGACCCTTTTAATTTCAAATCTTTAGAATCAGCTGAAAACTCAAAAAAGGCTGCGCATTATATCGTTGATAAAGAAGACGAAGGAAGAATCGGTCTTTCACCAGTCCATGACGTCAAGGAATATAACAGCATAAGATCCTTTATTCCGAAAATAAAAGCGCCAAGAACATTGGTTTCCAATAGATACTTCCCTGAACGATTGCAGAAATCAAGAATTATGCCTACCTTTTATTTGAATCCAAGGAACGGCTATACATCTATGAAGAAAACTCAGAGGTCTTTCATTCCGTACAGACCGTACAGAAATTACAAATATGATACCTTATTACCAAGCTATTATTGGGCATGACCTTAGTATTAATCGAACTAGTAAATATTAAGTATTGTAAATAGTATGCTAGATTTATAAGTTATTAGATAATATTTTAATTTTGGTATAAGTGACATTAAGGAATATTTATGTTCCTTTTGTTTTAAGAATCTGTCGATGGTACTTCAAGATCTAAAAATAATGATTTGTGGCATATATTCATCCTTATTCTTTATCATCTTGATTAGGGTTAGTCTGCATACGTTGATAAATGCTGGGTTGATGAGAGACGAATGGATAAAACGATTTAAGCACTGAAAATAGCGATATTAACCAGAGGAATTATCAACAATTGATGTAAGCCACTGACAAACGTGATAGAAAATTGAGAATAGAATGCTTTTTGAATGTCATGAACTGTAAATCTCATGTCTGATGTTGGAGCCATAAAGGCAAATATTTGATGGGGGTTGAGGGCTGGGGTGACCAATGGCAATTTTCAGGTATGTGGCTTGCTATCATTTTTGATGCAGAACAAATTTTGCCAAACAATAGCGAAAGACAACATATTTACTCTTAGAAGTGACGATTCTCTATTAACAGTCTGATGGGCCTTTTGTCGCGACCTTAGCAGAGACGGCGCCACGAAATTGAGCCTGGGGAGGGTGGGGGGCTAAGAAACACATTTAGTGAAACAGGAGGACCCACCAATTGGATTGGGCCCGCAAAGAAATTTTTTTAAATTAAGCCTTCTAGAATGGCTAAAAATGCATCTCCCAGACAAAAATTTAGCAAATAACTATACTGCTCAAAATACAGAGTTCGACGATTCTCAGAAAAAACATTGATTATTGATTTTTAGAAAAAATTTGGGAGGGGAGGAGCATGCTAAGTTTTAAGCTTTGATATTCATTGTGCATTTGATAAATAGATCAATAAAATCAAGCAGGATATAAACAGTTTATTCTCTTTCTGTACTCTCTTTTCTCTACTAGTTTATTCTCTTTTCTCTCTTTCTATACACTGTTTTTAAAAATGATAAAAAAGTCGGTCGGAAAATTTTCCATCTCTAAAAAGAGGGGGGGGTTCAGCCCCCCAGCCTCCTCAGTAGCGCTGTGCCTACCTTACCGCTCTAAAAACAGAAAACCCATTTGATTCCTTTAAAAACTCAAATCAGGTAGGTAGCAGCAACGAAATAAATAGATAAATATACAAATGAATAAGTAAATAAATGAATAACAAATAAGCAAATAAACAAATGAATAAAATTATTTTTTTAAAAGAAAAAAAATTTGAAGTGCTAAGTGAACTGTATCTAAAGCACGGCTCCAAGGAAGAAAACCTACTTTTATACGTAGCCCACTGTATGTTTCCGGGTGAAAAATTCTAAGAAGTCATTTTGAATATGCCTCGTTTGGATCAACCGAACAGAAAATTGTTCCAAGCTAGAAGAGCCCTTTCAGCAATTTTCTCATCGCGGGCACCTCTTGAAGTATCGTTTATGACCTGAAAATTTGTTGGGCACATATGGTACAGGGTCTTCGTGCTGTTGTTACACGAAGCAGTTTTGAGTCGTCTTCTGATGTTCACTTGTTCCACTCATCTAAATCAAATTGAAATAATTTCTTGCTAAAGTAACATCGACGGATGAATGATTTTGAACGAATAATTTTCTTTTTTGAAAATTGTAAGTTATTATTTTGTTTTCAAAGCTCATTATTTTGGAGTTGGATTTGACACATGGTTTTAAATTGCTGTAAATGCCACATTGTCTGTTAGGCCCATTTCGACATGAAGAAGATAAATTATCACCTTGGAGATGTTAATTAGTTGTGGAAAGTTAGGGTGGTGTAGGTTGGTATCAAGTTGAAATTAGAAATGTTTGGACGGCTGAGCCAGCTTGCACAGAATGTGCAGAATTCATTCAATGCTGACGAGAGTGGAAATGGCGAAAGTAGTGGGTCACTTACGAAGAGCAACAGTGAGTTGGAGAAAACCGTTACACGTTTACAGGCAGATCTGGAACAAGCAGAAGAGCGAAACAAAAGCATTAATTCAGCTTTTAAGAAGCTTCTCAAAGAAAAAGAGGTACACGTGCAGTCTATATTGTGAAACTTGTGTATCTGATTTGTCTCTTCTCTTCTTTTGATTGTTTTTATTTTTGTGAGAGGTCTTTGTCTATCAAAAAATAGCACCTGAAAAACAGGAGTTAACTCGAAATCTTATATCCTCTTCTCATATTGACATTGATATTTGTATTTAGCGGACTTCAATTTATTAGTGTTGTAGGGTTACCAATATATGCATTTAGAAGTATAGAGAACATTGTTGAAACCACTTCTAGCTTAGCTAAGCTAATGGTGAAGAGAGCAGCACCTTCCATTTTAAGATAAGTTCAAAATTCAGAAATATTTGGATTTTTATAAATGTGTTTGACTTATGGAATCAATATTATTTCAGCAAGAAATTAAAGCTCTGAAGGAAGGATCAGCTGAGAGAGGAAGTCAGGAAGCATCTGGCAATGATGAAGGAGGTGCTCAAAAACCAAATGGGGTAAGAGAAAAACCAGCAATGCTCTATATGTTTTCTTATAAAATGTATTGTAGTCTTGAGAAGCAAAAATGTATGTGAATATTTTTCACACCCACAGGTATCTATTTGTAGGTTCTCTGTGTGATTTTTTCTTTGGTTATTAACTTAGGACTTGTTGAATCAGTTAAGAAGAAAAACAGAAGAATACAAAATGCTCTTGGAGCAAAAAGATGAGACAATTCAACAGTTGATGGCTGATGTCAAGGAAGCTGAGGATCTCAGGGACAAAGTAGAGCAACAAGAAAGAATAAACACAGAAAAACTCATGTTTGAACTAGCAGAGAGAATCAAGGCTCATGAATCTATATCAAGAAAATTAGAAGAGACAAAACACGTCATGTCTGAAAAGGACAATGCTATTCATAATATGGCAGACCAGGTGTGTGGTGATCTTATTTTATTAGAATTGCTCTTAATTTTCTAGTTTTGAAGCAAATATTTTCAATACAAAACTTTGCCAAAAGGAAGCCCTAAACTTTTCAGTGGTATTATGGAAAGATGAAATGTTGCATCTGATGTTAGTTTATAGGTCACACATTCTGTTGTTTAATCCTTTATTCTTTGCTTATAAAGGGTAACACTTTAAAAGTTTGGTACTCAGATATTTTCTTCTCTGTTTTTGCTCACTTTGCGCTACTAAAAAAGTTCAGTTGCTGCTTGATTAAGAGATATATATACATTGCTTGGCTGCAGAAATTTGCATTTTTCATTTATCAGGAGAGGCAATGAAACAAAAGGGGATAGAGATCTATGAATGTAAAACACAATGACCAGGCCCCTTATTAAAGGAATTAACACCCTGGAATCAAACCATTATGTCAAACCATTAGCCATTGCCAAAAGTACTTGGAACACCCAGCAATTTGTGGTGTTTTTATATTTTTCAATTCTTTTCCCGGATACTCCTATTTCTGCACCCCCTTGTTTCATAGAAGTCGCAGAAAAAAGCGTTCTTCCTAATCCCCTACCTTGTTTTGTAGTAAACCAACATTGTTCAAAAAGGGGGGAGGGGAATGTCCTAACTTCTTAACTTGCCTTTGGAAACTGATATTATTAGAATTCCACGAAGAGTATCTTGAAAGATAAACTACAGTTGAACAAACATAACAAAACAACTTATATATATAATCAGGATATAATACTAGGCCACATTACGTATTCAGCATAAGAGTAGTAAAAATGTATTCACAGCATGACTAAGCAAGGCTTAACTTGAAGTGTCAATCAATGATACTATGAGTCAAAACATGCTAATAGTAAATGTCTTGTCAGATATTAGTGTATCAATGTGTTTGGCAAAGATTGTAGCTATATCTCAAGTTGGTAATGTTTTGTTACATATCATCTAAAATATTATTTTTATTTTTAATTGACAGCTAGCAGCACAAGATGAGCTCCTTAGAGCAAGAGAAGATTCAATCAAGAAACTAAAGAGAATGGCAGCAGGAGGACAAGCAACTGAAGAAATGATAACTGCTCTGCAAAAATCTCTTCATGAAAAGGATGAGAAATTGAGTCAAATGGCACAACTTGTTGATAAACTGGAAGTTGAGAAGAAACTACTTGATTCAAAAATTGGAAACCGGGATGGTTTGGAGACAAGCAAAGATCAGGTACATCTTGATTTGGTGATTTTACCCTTGTAAAAAGGGATGACAAAAGGGTGGGGAAAGACTTTTAGGTATGTGTAAAAACAAGGAAATCTGTGATAAGGTAATAGGAAGTGGAAAAAATAATTAAAATGAAAATTATAAGAGACAAAATATATACTGATAAAAACAGCCTTGACCCATATTTTTTTGTTCACTAGAGTAGCACACAACAGCAAGACAAAAAACAGACATTACATTCTTATATAGCTTGTTGATATGTAATGGTCAGTGTTTTTTTATGGTTGGCTGTTGATGAGGTAGTGATCAGTGAATAGCTCTTTCAGAGAGGAGAAAAAATGTTTACTGCGAAAAATAGGAAATTTGAAGCAATTAAGAAAAATTTAATTTTTGTAACTTGATGTTGCTGCTCATTCTTTCATACATGGTGTTCATGAATGCAAGCAATTTATTTTCAACTTATGTGTAGACAATCAAGACTCTGTGGGCAGAGATAGAACAGAAAAATGAAATGATTCAGAAATTATCTACAGAAAGCAAGGAGCTGCTGTCTGAAAATAGCAAAAAGGATCAAGATTTGAAAGCCAAATCAGAATTAGTTAGTGAAAAGGTATTTAATTTTTACTCTGTAAAATGGGCTTTTTCTGTGTGCTACCATTTTCCCTCTGTCTTTGTCTTTCTAAAAGTTTCCAATTTATATTTATTTTTGCATGGTCCGAAAGTTAACTTTTCAAAATTGGATAAAGTGAATAAGCTGAAGAAATTTATTGTTTCTTGTACCTTTGTTTCCTGTCTAGCAAATGAATTCTTTCTGTATATTTTTTACATACCTGCTATTAAATTTGGCTACCTTGCCTGACAGATTTTGAAAAAATTCTAACCACTGCTTCTTCCAAGATATAAATTTCTATTATGAATCAAGATTCACACCTGTTTATTGTTAAGATCAGCAAATTTGTTATGTTTCAGCTTTGTTTTAAGATAGATGAGGATCCTTCCCCAAGCCTATTTTGAGCAAGCATTAGCAACCTCTTTAACAGTGAAATATAGAGAACAAATATATTTCAAAGACCTATTTATCTGTATTTATCTAGATGTTTGAGCTTACATTTAAGTTATCAAGCAAGAGTTTTTCTACCAATATCCTTCCATTGTACATTCTGAGTAAACGTTCCACCTCAATTTTAATGTTCCAAACTAGCTCTTTCCAGAGTCTTTAAGAATGACTTGTATGGATCAATGCTAAAAATACCTGCCTCTACAGCCTTATACAGTTAGAGAGGGAATATTTCCTAACGAACTGGCGGAGAGGGAATCAGGAGATTATTCACTTGTTTCCACTTTTATTGAACACACTTCAAAATTTTAAGGTATTAGCCCAAGAAAATGGAAACAAGTGAAAATCTCCAGTTAACCTCTCAGCCAGTTTGTTGGGAAAAGTTCCCTGTCTAAGTGATTTTTTTCAATAGGATGAAAACTTTATAGGCTTTTTATAGTAGCTAAGAATTTGTTGTTGAGATGTCCAATTATTTTATGAAAATTTCTTATTTAGTGGTATGATCTATGTGTAGCATTATTGATCAAAATTTTCCAGTGGTAATAGAAAATTCAGATATCCATTGGGATTCCTGCTTGTGTCTTACTATAATTTTACTTTGTTGCAGGAAAATGTTATTGATGAATTGTCAATGAAAATAAGGTCAATTGAAAATCAGCTAAATATAAAAACTAGTGACATTGAAGTATCATCAGACCATTTAAAAGATCAACTAAGTGAACTGAAAGAGATTTTGAAAAGCAAGACCCAGACAGTCAATATGTTTCAGAAGGAAATAGAGGAGAAGGATGCGGCTTATTCTGAGCTAAGACAGAAGTTAAATGCCCTGCAAAGTTCTTTTGATGAGAAGGAAGAGAAGTTTCAAGAGCAAGTTAAGTTATGTAAAAATTTTGAGAAAGATGTAAAGGAGTTGAATGATAGACATGAAGTTGAGTTAAATGAGAAAAGCAAGCTGAAAGACCAGTTAGACAAAGTTGGAAAAGAATTGTCAGAGCAACTTGATTTGGAGGCACAAAAATCTGAAGAATTTATGGTATGCAGTTATTTATATCAGTGTTGACTGAGTCTTTTGGGTTTTTGAAGAATGGAGAGGCATAGAATTTTTATGTTTGAACTTGAATTCAATTTTGTTATGAAAGATGAATTTGTTCTGGTGTGCTGCAAATGTTTAAGCGAGCGTGGAAAAATGAGAGAAATATTTTACCAAATTTAGTTTTTCAACTTTGACTAAACAAGTCAATCAAGACAACTTTAGAATTCTTTAAAACTTTTTTCTGGAAAATGCTTGATCTTCTTTGGAGACAAAAACGAAAAACATGTGTCCCAAAAAGGACCACTTTTATTAGCATATAAGCCGATAGCATAAATGCGCATATAAAACGCTTCCACTTTTTTGTGCCAATGTAAATTTCCAAAGGGATGGCTAGATTCTTGATTTTGATTTTTGTATTTTGGTATAGATGTTTAAGGTTTTGGCAATTTATTTCAGCAGTCATTGGGGGTTTTAATTTGAAAATGTTCTTGTTTAAGGCTTTGTTTTCTTCACAGATATTAACACCTAAAATAAAAGTCCGTTATTGTTTCCTATTGTTTTTGCTTTTTTGATGAAGTTATTTTTAGACTTTTGCTTCTTAGAGGAAAGTGGAAAAATTGGAAGAGGAGAACACGCATGTGAAAGCTGAAAGAGATGATTTTGCTTCACAGCTTGGGAGTTGTCAAGAGCAGAGCCAGGGTAATTCAACCGAACTTGCAAAGAAAAAGCAAGAAATCGAGAAGCTGGAGAACGAAATTAAAGAACTTAAAAGTGAAAAGTTATCTATTTCAAATGAACTTGAAAATGTTAAGAATGATTTAGATGCCAAGGTCGAGGAGCTAAAAGCCAAAGGTGTGCTGATAGATTCAAAGGATCTCGAGATACAAAATCAAAGAGAACGATTTGATGCTGAACTTAGCATGTTGCAGACAGCTAGCGAGAATGAAAAGGGCAACACAGCCGGCATCTTGCAAGAAATGGAGCATATCAGACGTGAACTTGAGGCAGCCAATCAAGACAAAGCTCAGGCTGCAGAAGAGAATCGCCGAAAGGAGGCTGAATTGCAGCACGTAAATGAACGTTTCCAAGAACTGAATACACAGTTCAAAAAAATTCAACAGGAAATTCTGTTATCGCAAAAGGAAAATGATAATTTGAATGAAGAAATTAAGAAAATTGAAGAGAGGATTGAGAAAACTGAAATGATGAACGAAGGGCTTAAAGTGGATGTTGGAAGATTAAAGGGAGATTTAGATAAGGAACAAGAAGTAAAGAAGCTATTAGAGGATGAAGTTAATTGTTTAAAGAATGAAGTAGATGATAGGAGTAAAATCCTAGAAGAAAAGACAAAAGATAATGAGTTGTTGAAAGAGGAAAATACAAGACTAAATGAACTGCCGAGACAACTGGAGGTGTTAACGAAACAGTTACAAGAAGTAGAAATGCAAAAAGAGAATTTGATTATGGAGAAGGGGAAGGAAAAAGAGAATTCTGAGTCTCAGGTGTCCAGTTTGAAATCAGAATACATCGAGCTAGGGGATAAGGTAAAAGAATGGAAGCAGCAATGAATCTTATGATTGAGAAACTGAACTCAGCCGAGGTACAAATGAATGAGTCAATGCGAGAGAAGGATAGTCTTGAAGAGAAACTGAAGCATGTTTTGGAGGAGAAAGTGACACTGGCTAATCAGAAGTCTACGATTGAAGTAGCTTTGGAAGAATTTGTGAAGTCAACTGAGTCAAGGAAAAAGAGGAGCGGCAGATCGAGTGCCGATGACTCTGAGGGAACACGTTTGACACCAAGTGAAGGTCGGTTGATGTCATTGTTGTCAAGTCTTTTTATTAGAAATTGTATTGTATTATATTCATTGTTCTGTTATTTAGCTCGGTCCTTAGAAGTGCACAAAAGCTAATAGGCCCTTCTCAACTTGAACTTGGACTGATCTTCCAAAGATAATCCCAATTAACTATCCGGACATTAGAACTCAGAGCTCTACTGAATCGTTCTTTCAACCTAATCACACGGCTGTCTAAAGATTCTTAGTGCTCGTTAACCTTTTCCCCTTTTTGTAAACCACATTTCGTAAACATTATTCGCTTTTTCACAGTACTCACAGTACTGTAATACACCCAAAGTGAGCAGTCGCTAAGAGGTCTTCAACTAGGTGAGAGGCTATCAGTTGCTAATTGTTAAAATGCAAAAGAACCAATCAAATGCGCCTTTGTTCCTCTCACGTTGGTTTCGATCCACATCTGGATATAAATCATCTGCTTACTTTTGGTCATCATCCGACTTTTATACTCTGAAGGATATCGGACGAAGTGCTACTTCGCTACTTCGCTACTTCGAGCCTATTGTAAACTATAAACTGTGTGGGTTGAGAATATTTGCTCAAAGAAAAACTACCACCAAATGATCAGGAACGATTTCATTATCACTCATGCTTAACTCAAACACCTAACTGACTAACAAAACTACACCTTATCGCACGTGCTATATCGTAAGCCTGGGGAGAGCGCAGAATACAGCTTCACAGAGGCTGTATCTGTGAAGCTACTTTACAACAGTGCCATTTTCAAATTTGGGGTGCAAAAAACTTGTCTATAAATAAATTTTCATCCTAGGCTGCTCTGGGTACAACACGCCTATATCGAAAGAAGGATCGCCCCGAAATAGTGGACTTTTTGAGAACATCCAACCCGTAACACAAGCTGCTGCAGTTGGCAATTTCTTTGAAGGGAAAGCTATCAGCGAGATTTTCAAATTAGTTGAAGAAGAAAGAAAGTGCCTGGAGGCTAATCTATCTTCTGTGACGAAGGTGTGTATTGTATTTGAATTTTACTGAAACTGAAATTGGATAATAAAACTCTAGAAGAGTCACATCAGCAGCAAGCTTTTCATGTTACTTTTCATATTATTTGTTTAATGTTATTTTTTCGTTTCATTGTTTTATACTATTTTATGTCCTTATATCATTTTCTTTTGAATTGTTGAATACGCCTAAGTATAAGTTAAAGCTAAAGTTGTGCTGTTTATCCCGAAACCCGTCACTATGTGTTTGTTTTGCTAATTGATTCAAAATTTGCATCATTATGGTTGATTGTTGATGTAAGTCTTAAGGAAGCTTTTGCTATAATAACAATTTGTGATTTTTAGGAGAGGGATGCTTTGTCTGTTAGAACTGGGGAGCTCGAAGATTATCTTGATCTAGAGAGGCAGAAATTCAAACAGGCCAGTGACGAAATAGCTCAATTCCACCTTCAAAGCCAGCAGGCTGAGGATGTATTCCGTGACCAGGTTTACAGCTTACAGGATGAGATTTCAAGGGTCAGGTAAAGATGATCTTTTGAAGATTGTAATGTTGTTTAAATAAAAGAATAAGATCCACAACTGGGTATATATATTACCTAGCGTACAGTTTTCGATCTATGTTCTGACGTTTTAAAATCTGAAGAGTGTCAGACGAAAAGCTGTAGTCTACGCAAATATTTGCTTTTTTCAAAGCCATTTTCAAGTTTTGTACCACCAAAAGATGGTTTAAAAAGAATAAGTACACAACACTAGATACTAGTAGATATTTGTATCCAAATGATTTTCTTTTAACTTAAAAAATGATTTCACTTGGCGTTTTGCCCATGAATTCTTCAAATCTTGACTAGTTTTCATTCAACATCCTATAATTCTTCTCCTATTTCTATCTGTTCAATTTTACCTAGTGATGTTTGCCTTACAATGTCCATCGTTTGCTACTTCAATCTGCACTTCAGGAAACATGTGCATAGATAGGGGACGTTTACAGTCTCATTCTTTATCACCACATTTTCAAAACTCTTCCAAGCATTTCTTGAACTTCAGAAAATTTGATAAGATAATCATAGAGTTTGAAATATTGCACTCCATTCTTTTTCAAGTTGAATTCTAATCAACATATCTAACTAGAAGCGACAGGACCTCTTGTTACAAAATCGCTTAGCCCTATTTCTAATTCTTGTCAACTAATTCAAAACCATCCCTTAAGTTGACAAGCACTATCTTCTTCTCTATGAGATTTATTTCCTTGCAATTATCTTATAGATGGTCGTTTTTTCAACACTTAATTGATCGTTATAGCTAGGTGAATATGTTCACTATGTTATAACATTTTCTTTGATTGGGTATATTTTCATAAAGGCTTTTCCCGAAGTATTTTAGCACCACTATTTTATTTCAGGCACTTTAACGAAGATCTAGAAAAGAAAGTCGAGGAAGATGCAGAATCGATTGATGGCTATAAACAGATGATCGAGAAACTTGAGCACGAGTTGCGTGAAGTGGAAGATCGGCTTGCTGACAAAAATCTTGAGCTGTCCAGGGTTAATGAAAGCTGTGAACAAATTCAAGCGGAACTAGGAAGTAGGGAAGAGCAGTTTGAGAAGATTACAAAGCAAAATAAGTTAATGAAGCAGAAGCTTAAGGAGCTGCTAAAAGAAAATGCAGAGAAGGAAAAACTGATGAATGAGAAAGATGTGCGTATTGATGAGCTATCAGGATTATCAGAGAAGCTTGATAAGTCTTTAGCTGATATTGAGATGTTTGAAGCAGAGATCAAAGATAAAGATTCAAGAATTGCAACACTTGAAGAAGAAAGCTTAGCAAAATCTTCTGAAGCGAAAATTTTAGCAGAGAGGATATTAGAGCTGGAAGAAGATTCTAGTCAGTTGCGAGAAATGAGTACTAATGAGCTATGTGCGGTCAATGAGAAGACAGCTTATTTGGAACGCAGCTTCAGAGAGGTTGAAGATACAAGAAATGTATTAAAAGAAGAAGTTGAGGCCAAATCACGTGAGATTGATGATTTGAATAGTATCTGCTCAGTGCAGAGAGAAGAACTATGCAGTTTGAAGGATATGATACAACGCAAAGATGAAGAGTTGGCAGTTACAAAAATAAACGTTAGCAATCAGGAGCAGACGATTGGTGAATTTTCAATGAAGCTTGAAGCTGCAAATTCTTCTCTGCAAGAAAAAGAGGGTAAACTTGTTGCTCTTGAAGGTGAAATTGGAGATGTGAAGAATAATATGGCTATAGCTGATAGTGAGCTTGAATCACAGAAAGTTCAGAACACGCGACAGATCGAGTATATTTCGAAGCTAGAGGAAGATTTGTCGGAGGTGAATGCAGAACTGGCAAAGGTACAAGTTGAGTTGTCAGAATCAAAAGTAGAAAATGAGTCGTCTTCTGTCAATTGTAGTCAGCTACAAGATGAGCTTCGGCTGCTGAAAGAAAGCGTTGCAGAAAGTGAAACGAAAGTTGCAAAAGAAAGAGAGGACTGGCAATCAAAGGAAGAACAGTCTAAGGAAGATCTAGACGCAAAACATAGAGAAATTGAAAAGTTACAGCTTGAAAAGGACGATTTTGAGGCAAAACTTCAAGGAATGGAAGAAATGGCAGTACAACAAGATGCTGGATTGAAAGAAATTGTAGACGGAAAGAATAAAGAGCTTGAACTGCTTAGAGATGAAAGCCGAATGCTAAGTCAAGAACTAGCAGATTCTCAAAGAAGTGTAGTTGACCATAAAGAAAGATTGACTGTAGCTGAATCAAGTTTAGAAGAAAGTAAGTCGAGGTTTCATGAAACGGAGAAGAATCTGAATGAAATCATCTTAAACAAGGACTCTGATATTTCTAAAATGGCAGTAGAGATTGAAGAATTGAATGCCAAGTGCAAGGATAGAATATCATTGCTTGAACAAGCACAGAAAACGCTAGATGATCTTCGGGTTACTTTAAAAGAGACTAAAGAAACGAAAGAATCGAAAGTCGATGAGCTCGAGAAAGCAAGAAAGCATCATTCATCACTAGAAACTCGTATTTTCGAACTGGAGAAAGAGAACTTACGGCTTCAAGATAATGTTGAAGGTAAGGAAAGAGAGTTAGAGTCAGTTTGTAACAAACTAGCTATGCAATCTGAGATGATGGATTTACGGGTGAAAGAATTAGAAGAAGAGAGGCAAACTTATGAAGACCAATTGAAGGCTATGCAAGCAGGTCAGAGTGAGGGTGAATCTCAGATTGTTGATCTTATGAACAAGATTCACGAGATTACGCAAGAAAAGGATGAATCTTTCAAGTCCATTATGGGGTTAAATAATGAGATCGAGACTCTAAACAAGCGCATTTTGGATTCAGAAGATGAGATAGCTAATCTCAAAAAATGCGTTCAGGATTCAGAAAACGAAATTCAGAGCCATGTTGTCGAGAAGCAGAATCTTTCTGATGAAAATTCTGCCTTAAAATTGGAGGTGATTCGTTTGGAATCTCAATTAGAGGCTAGCGGGGAAATGTTAAACAAGAAGTTTATTGAGTTGGAGACAGCAAATGAGAAACTCCATTCCTTTGAAACTGAAGTCGCGAAACTTTTGAAGGATAAAGAAGAGTTGAGATTTTCTTTGGAAACTTCAGAAAAACATATAGCACAACTACTTGAGCAGGAAGAAAAATTGAAAACCGCATTTGAAGAAGATATGGACTCAACAAAGGCTTCAATTTCTTCGGTCACTAATGACTTACAAATGGCTAAAGAAAGAGAAGAATCCTTGAATCAAACAATCTCACAGCTAGACAAAGAACAAGATCTTCTAAAGTCTAACCTTGAAGAGAGGGAGCTATATTGCAGGTCTCTGGACAAACAAATTGAGGATCTGAAAATTCAGATCGAGAAGGCAGACCAGGAGTTTGAAGCTGAACGAGATATTTTTGCTGGTAAAATCTCAGAGCTTGGCTCTTACGAACAGAAAAGGGAAGAACAAGAGAGCCTTTATCTTAGTGAAATCGAAAGATTGAAAGCAGAAGTAAGTGAAATGAAAGAGTTGTTAATAAAAAGGAATGAAGAAGTTGAAAATGTCAACCAAGAGATACAATTACGCAGCAATGATGTTGGCACATTGAGACAGACTGTTGATGAGAAGAATAAGGCGTTTGAAGAATACAAATTAAAGGTTGCAAAGAAACTGAAATCTATGAAGGATGAAATGAAGAAGTTAAATTCGATTGTTGATGGATTAAAAGTCAAAGAGGGAAGATTGTTAGAACTAGAATCTTCGATGGGAGAATTGCAAGGTGAAAAGCAAGGTCTTATTTCACAAATTGAAGCATACCGACATAAGATTATGGAATCTGAAAGCCTCAATGTAAGCAGAGAAGAGAATTTAAGGAATTTCGAGACTGAAATGGCTAGGTATCACCGGCTGCTTCAGGATAAAGATGAAGAAGTTTTAGCAGCTAAAGACATGATGAAAGTTTCGATGGAGGAGCTGCAAAATATACAGGAAGAAGTTAGAAAGAAAGAGGAAAAGATTAGGCTTTTGCAAGAGCAGTTGATTGCAAACGAGGAGGATCTTAGTGCGTCATTTACAGAAAAACAGAATGAGATCGATGATATGAAAGATAGACTGCAGAAAATGGGAGCTGTAGTGGAGGAGAAGGATAGCAGTATTGTTGAACTGTCAGGCGTCAGGAATTCATTGGAAGAAAAGTTGGCTACCTTAGAGAACGAAAACCTGAAAGCAGTCGAAAATTTGGAAGTTGTAAGTAAGAGTAAGGAAGAATTAGCTGCAGAAAATCGTTATCTCATAGATCAAACCGAAATACTGAAAAATGAGGTAGCAGAGATCGATAAAGCCAGACAGGATCTTGCCAAAGAGGTTCTTAAGCTCAAAGAAGATTTATCAGCAACAGCTGAAAAATATTCTGAAGATGCAACCGTTCATGAGCGATATCAGACGTTGGTTGCCGAAAAAGAGGATCTGCAAAAACGTCTGGAGGAACTTCACGAGGAATACGAGTCTACACTATTAGCAAACAAGGAGAAGATGGCAGAAATCGAGATTTTGACTGAGCAGCTGGAGAGGAAGGGAGAAGAAGTCGAGAGCTTAAAGTTACAAGCAAGAACTAATGTTTCAGAGGATGAAATTGTTAGACCTTACCAAGAGCAAATTTTGTCTCTTCAAGCAGAGGCAGATAAGAGGAAAAAAGCAGTTGAAGAATATAAATCAAAAGCATCTAAAAAAATTAAGAGCTTGAAAGAAGAAAATGCTTCTCTTCAATCAACAATCGAGGAGGTTAAAAAGAGGCTTGAGGAGCAGCACCAAAATGCAAATGAGTCATTATCTGCCCTAGAGCAGGAAAAAGAGTTGCTCAATCAACGATTAGTCGAATTACAAAATGAATTGGATCAAAAAAGTGAAACACTTGAAACTTCAGTTTCTAAAGTAGAGGAATTTCACAACTTGGCTGAGATGAAAGGAAACGAGGCGGAAGAAATTAGATTCGAGGCTGCAAAACTAAAGCAGAGACTGAATGATAAAGAAGAAGAGATTCTTGCTGTAAAGGAGATGATGCACTCATCTATGAATGAAATGCAACTGCTTCAAGAAGATATCAAGGAAAAGGAGAATATTATTTTGTCACTTGAGACCAAATCACAAAGCATCGAGGATAGTTTGAATTCCAGTATATCTTGTTTGAATGAAGAGCTGATCTCACTAAAAGAACAACATGACCTCAAGATCAAGCAGAGTGGGGAGTTTGAAGAAAAGTTGGCTGAATCCAGTGAGCAGCTAGGTACCCTCCAAAATATGCTTGACACAACAAACTTGGAGTACAATCGTTTGAAAGAAGAATTCGAAAAGAGAAACAACGAATCTTCAGCTGCAGGAGGAAAAGATTCTATTCTGCTGGAAAAAGAATCCGAGGCAATCAAACTGAAGCTTGCAAAAGCAATTAAAAAGCTAGGGACAATGAAGAAGGATCTGCAAGCGAAAGACGAATTGGCACGTGCTTTGGAAGAACAGGTGTCAGTTTTGAAATCATCCACCCAAAACCAAGAGAAAGAGCTGCAGGAGAGTACAGAGAATATCAAAAGACTGGTTGATGAGATAGGGATAAAGAACAAAACGATCAAAGCTCTTGAAGGGGAGATTCTTTCACTACAAGGTTCTCAAAGATCCGAAGTCAGTGAAGTGATTGTTCCTGCTAGTGAAGTGGCGGTCTATGCGGATAACGTTGATGGCTGGGGTGAAATTGATAGCTTCAATATGGGGCAGTCTGTGACAGGAGAGGTGCAACCAGTGGCAGAGACTGTAGATGTTGTGGAGGAGCAGCTACAAGGGACTAGTCCAGAGGATTCTGCCAATCAGAATTTGATCTTGCAGCTCAAGGCGGAGAAGGAAGATGTTAGCAAAAGTTTTAAGAAGGCAAGTGATCAGCTTGAAAAGGCAAAGAAAAGGATAGCAGCTTTGAAGAAAGCAGAAATGAAGACAGAAAAGGAGAACGGAGAGCTTAAAGTAGCCATCGCTGAAGAAAAGAAAACAAGAGAGGTAGAAATGTCTGAATGGCAAACGAAGGTTGATGAGCTCAGTAAGAAATGCTCTGAAAAAGAAACCAATGTTTTTCAACTTGAAAAACAGATGCATTCGTTGAAAAGTGAAGTGAATGAACTGAATAAACTGAAGGGGAGATTAGAGGGAAAGAACGAGGATTTAAAGAAACTTGTAGAAGCAATGGCTGAGGAAAAACATGAACTCGATGATGAAATGAAAGACATGTTAGCTGAGATCAAAGATGTTATGGACATCAAAGGTAAGCTGTTGAAGGATTTAGAAGATACTAAACAGAATCTCGTGAGCTGTGAAGATGAGATAAAGAAAATGAAAAATTTACTAGAATCTAAAGAAGCAGAACTTGTTGCAAGTGAATGGAAGATTCAGGAATTGAAGTCATTGGAGGAAGAGTTGGTTGACTTGAGGGAGAAGAATCAAGTGCTGAATAAAGATGTTTCTTCAAAGTCAGTTAAAATTGGTGAACTTGAGGAGAGCCTTATAATAAAGGAAAATGAACAAAGTGCATTGATGGCAGAGATTGCTGGTGCTAAAGAGAGACAGGCCCAAGATCAAGGTAAGATTTCTGAAATGCTTCAGGAGATCTCAACGAAAGAGAAGATCATTGAGAGCCAGCCAAACTGTGAAGCATATGAAGAGCAGTTGGCAAGTTTAAAGGATGATCTGGATGCCAAAGATGCAGAAATAGTTAAGCTGAATGTTTCAATTGAAAAGTTTGAAGAACAGGATAGGTATCAAGAGTCATTGAAAGAGAGGCTAGAAGAAGAACATCAGAAGTCTCTTCGATGTGAAGAAGAACAGCGATTGGCAATGGAAGAATTGCAAGCAGAGTTGACTTTTGCAAAAGAAGAGCTAGACAGGGCGTCAAAAGGATCGGAAAACCTTGAAAAGCTAATGCACAGGGATAGAATGTTGGAAGAGGAGATATCACAACATAAAGTATTGATATCTGAGTTGAATGATGAGATTGGACGGAAAGATCAAGAGATGGACGAGATTAAGAGCAGAGTTAAAAAGCTGTTGGAAACAGAAGTGGAGCTAAAGAGGGCATTAGATGACCAAGAGTCGACTAGAAGGTTCTTAGAAAGTGAAATTGAATCACTAAAGAATAAGCAGGAAGAGAGTTTTAAAGAATCTGATAATGAGAAAAGCCTCCTTAGTACAGAGCTTGAAGAGCTTAAGTTAAACAGCTCTCAAATGGAGACATCTCTAAACGAAGAGGTAAAGTTGCTGCGAGAGAGGTTAGAAAAAGAGCACGAGGCTGTAAATGAAATGTCAAAACTTGAGCAAGAGAAATTGGTTAAATCTGTTGAAGAATCTCAAAATGTCGAAGAGCTGAAAACTAAGCTTCAGGAATTGAATGAGAGTCTAGAGAGCAAAAATACTGTTATTGGCAAGTTGAAGCTGAAGCTAAGGAATACTATGAAGGATCGGGATGTGATGAAAGGTAATCTTCAGTCTGAAGTAGAGAGAGTAAGTCAAGAAAAAGATGTTATTTTCAACGAGTTCCAAACGAATACACAACAGCTAGAGAGAGAAATTTCACAGCTCAAATCTCGCATTGTTGAGCTAGAATCGGAGAATGCTAGCTTAGAGAAAGAATTAAAGATCAAGACGAAAAAGATTGAAGAGAGTGAAGACGAAGGAAAGATTGCTCTTAAGGAGCTCACTGAATTGCGAAAACGTGCAGAGTCAAGCTCTATTGAGGTGTCAACACTTGAAAATAAAGTTGCATGTCTTGAAAAGGAATTGGAAACAAAAGAAGAAATAATTGAGAAGTATGAATGGGAGGCTTCAGAAAAAGAGGATAGGGTTCGAGATTTGGAAAGAGAAGCACGGTTTTTCCAAGATCGCAAAGATGAATGGGAAGAGCTTAAGAGAACCTATGAAGAAACAATCGAAGTGAAGGAGAAGATCATGGAAGGACTTCAGAAAGAGATTGAAAATATTCAGGCAAAAAGATTTCAAGATTCAAACTTAAGGGAGGAAGAAGTTAGTTCTTGGAAAGAGAAGAATAATGATTTGGAAGAAAAGTTGAAGTCGTTTGAAGATCAGCTGAAAATGGCCAACGATGAGCTGCAAATCGCTAGAGATTCACTCGCCCCTTTGGAACACATGCCGCTTCAAATCTGTTCTGTTCTTGGCGTTGATTTTGATGCAGAAAAAGAAGTTGATGTTTATGAAATTGTGTCAAACTTTAAAGGAAGCCAAGAGACGTTCTTAAAGTCGAGAGATTCAAGAATAGCAGGTTTAGAAGAAGAGCTTGATAAGGTAAATTGTATGAAAAATGACATGGAAGAAAGTTTTGGTAGATTTAAAGAAGAGCAAAAGCTAGAGCTGGATAAATTCCTGCGGGAAATAGGTAAAGATGAGCTTGTGTCTCAAGAGATGTCCCTGTCAAGTATTTTAGCCTTTGTAAAATCGGAGAGAGACACCGGCATGAAAGAGAATCACGTGTTAAGCACTAATGAAACAAAATTGAAAGATTTGAATGCTGAATTGGAGATTAAATTAAACAACGAAAGAAAGTCGTTTGAGGAGTTCAAGGCGATGAATTATGAAGAGATGACGTCATCACTGCACGAGCAAGTTAAAGAGACAGAAAGACAGCAACTTGAAGCCGAAGAGAAAATTGCGAATTTTGAAAATGAGGTGTTCGAGTTAGCTCAAGAAGTGAAGTCTAAGAATCAAATTGTTGATGATTTAAGTAGAGAAAAGGAGAATTTAGAGATGAAATACACAGAAATTCAGACATCATTCGACTTATTAACGGTATGTGCCTTTTCCTATTTTGTGAATGCTATTGCTGAAATTTTTGTTGCAGTTTAAACAACTTTTTGAGAATTTCAGTCTTTGGTCTGTCGTTGATTTATTGGAACTTATAGGTTTTAAATCTTGATTGGTTATGAAGGCAAAACCTCCGTCGCGTTTTTGAGATTTTGAGACAACGGTGGTTGCTTTTAGAAAAATGTATTATCAGAAGAACAATCCGTGCAGGTAGAAAGTCAAAACTAATAGCAAGGGGGGCAATCCGTTAGTCCTGTATGAATCGATAAAATCAAACATCAGCAAACAATTATTTCTAGGCCTTATTTTTTAGGAATTAAGGTAGATGGTAAGAAAAGAATTCCTTGAGTGTGATTGAAAAGTTTTACTAGACTAAAAGCATGTGGAGTTGCCCAAATCGCCCCGTTGTGATTATTTTTTTTCCTAGAGGCGCTTAATTCTAGTAGAATGTCCATGGTATGCAAGAGCATACAGAATTCTTAATAATAGTTCAGTGTTTAAACGAAGTACCTTTAAGATACTCGTCACATTAGGTTATTTTAGGTACATAATTTTATTGATGAACTTTCCTGGTGAGGCCTGGTAATTTTGGTGTCTCTTGGCAGTAGATGGTTATGTAGGCAGTGTCTTTCCAAGAAAACGCCTTGTGATTTTTCTGGCTGAAATAGGCTTTTAGATACAAGGTGCTTTTAGATACAAGGTGCGAATGAATTCAACAACCTGTAGGTTCTTGAATTTCACATTTTCGTTCTTTTTTGCGGAAATTCACATTTTTTGTGAGATATTCTTTCCATTTATAAAGATTTTTTTTCTTTTTCTAGCTTGAAGCGCAAGGTTTGCGAGCAGAGAAAGAGAATCTTGAGAGCATGCTGCAATCGATGACCCACGAAACAGAAGCATTAAAGTCCTCTACGTTACCTGAAATGCAGGCACATCTGGCGGCGAAAAATAACGCAATGCTTGAGCTGAGAGAGAACTTCAGCGAGATTATGTCAGAAAAAGATTCAATCATATCGACCCTGCGTATTAGAATTAACGAACTGCAGCAGAGCGCTTCTGATGGAAATGTGAGAAGTGTTGACGAGATCGATTCACTGAAATCAGAATTGGCTGAGAAAGATAACCAGATTAATAAACAAAACGACGAGATTGCCAAGCTAACAAAGATGCGAGATTGGCTGCAGATGGAGCTGAACCAAACTATCACAGAGAAAAATAATATTGGAGGCTCTATACAGAATCAATTTGAAGACATCAGCAAGGGTCTAAGAGGTGATATCGAGATGTTTATGCAAGAGAGAAAGGATTTTGAGACGGAGTTTCAAGTAGAAAGACTGCAACTGGAAAGAAATATAGCAGAACAGCAGCAAAGGATTAAGGCTTTGGAATCAAATATTGAGTCGAAAGATAAGGAGATTCTGGAATTGAATTTTGTTGTAAGAGAATTGAGAAGAAGAGTTGAAGATGCAGCTGATATATTGAGCAAAGAGAGTTATTATGAGCAACTTGAAGAACGGGTCGAGGAGTCCTATGGAAAGGTTAGCGAGGCCAGTGCTAGCGTAAGGGAAGCGATGGACAGGGTTAGGGAGGAGCAGTCCAAAGTTCAAAATCTGGAGATGAAGCTGGATTCGTTGAACAGGGAACGGGGAGAATTGGTGTTGATTTATGAAGGGAAATTGAAGAAAATCCAAAATGACCATGCTATGGTTTGCCAGTCACTTAAATCCGAGTTGGAAGAAGCAGCGCAAGAAAAGCGAAATGAAATCGCAAATCTTGTCGATAAGATCGAGGAGTTGCATAGGAGTAATCAGTTTGCAGAGGAAGATCGCGAGAAAAGGTTTGCGGAAGAAAGAAATGATCTTGAGCAGCGACTTGACTCGTTGAGCAACGAATTGAAGATTCTTGAACAGCAAAAAGAGGACTCTAGAGAGCAGCTAGTGAGTCAAATGTTGATAAGTGCAGATGAGAAAGTGGTTAAACTTCGTGATGAATATGAGGATATTTTGTCTGAGAAGAACGATAGGCTTCATGAGTTGACGACGAAGATCGAAAATTATGAAAGGAAGGTTGCATCCTTAACAGAATCAAACACAACTCTGTCAAAAAGTCTCTTTGTCCTTGAAGTTCAAAACAAAAATCTGGGGAAAGAGTTTTCAATCTTGAATAGTCAATATCTCGAAAGCAAGGTTAAGCACAAAAATGAGATCGAAGAGTTATTGGTTAAGAAAGGAAGTGATTTTAAGCAACTAAGATTGCAGTTTGAAGAAGCGTTCAACGAGAAAGAAGAAATTTTGGAGAATCTAAGAGACAGGGTCAGGACTTTGAGTGAGCAAGTAGAGAAAAAGTTCCAAGAAAATAATAATTTGATATCAGAGAAAGAGAAACTTGTTGAACAAGGCATAAAGATGGACCTACTGAACGAAAAATTGAAAGTAAGCATTGATTCATTGTTGAATTCTGTTTTTGAAATGAGAAACATGGATGGACAAAGATCTGTACCAGAGAAATCTTCGACACAGAGCGAAAATATTGAGGAGGGGCTAGATGGCAAAGAAATTAGGGTTGAATATCAGTCGAGAGAAAGAGGTGATATGGATTTCATTCATACAATTGCTGAAGCCAAGACTGTTGTTGACAATCACTTGCGAGCTGCAAAGAAAGAAGCCGATTTTATTCAAGTTGATATGCAAGAATATAGTGAATTAGAAGAAACACTCACGAATCTTACACTAGAAAATGAACGATTACGGGAAGTTGTTTCTGAGAAATCAATGAAAGAGGAAGAGGAAGAAAAGGATCAGAATATCAGAAAGGTTGAAAAGGAATATCAAGACGATGACTCTGGCCTGCAGTCTCTAGCCATGGAATCTACTGGCGCCCAACGTGTACACACCGGCTTGGATTCAGAGTTGAGCAAAGCAGACTATCAAGAGGAAGAGTCAGATTTAAGAACTATTTCTGAGGATATTATAATGCCAGTAGGTTTATTATTTTCTTCATAACACATCTGCTACACATCCTGGAATGAGCGCCCCCCTCCCCTACAATGATTACACCTTAAAAGAGTCAATATGTAGATAACGCCCCATCCCTCAAATGAGTATCATTAGATTCATTCATGAGGTGGGACAAGTTAGAGACAATATAATGTATTCTAATACAATGAACTGCGACATCCTAGTTGTTCAAGTATTTTCAAACGTAAATTCGAATTGCGTGTATTTCAAAGCTATATTCGAACTGATTTTTGTTGTTGCGTGCAACCTGGAGAATTTTTTAAAACTAATCGGCACCATCCTGCGAGTAAGCTCCGATCGCCCATAAAAGGATTTACGGTCTCTGATTTGTTTGTTAGTGAATTGTCACTGAAAATGGTAAACTTTTAATATGTTAATGCTTTAAACGTTTTATAATTATAGACATCATCATATCTGGAAGAAGGTGGAAATTCAGAATTGGCTGAGCCGCAAGACATACTCGCTTTGAAGGAGCAGATTGCTCTGCTGATGTCAGAAAAAGAAAAGGCTCGTAGTGACCTCCGCAGCGTCGAAGAACGTGTTAGAAGCGAGTTTGATGACATCTTACAAAACTTGCGTGAAGATTTACAAAATGCCATGAATGAAAACAGAACGATAATGGCGGAAAATTTTATGCTGAAAAATGTGGACACTAGCAGTAAAAAGTCAGGCGCAGTGGCTGAAAGAGGATACGACAGTCGTGTACAACTTGATGTCGGTTCGCAGACAGCTGAAAACACGGTGAAGTCTATTCAGAGTGCTGCAATGGCACCTTCCCAAGAGGCCTCGGCTCAAACTGACGTCAGTTTTGTTTATCAGCCTGCGGAGGACTTGAAACACAGTGGAACTTCAACCGATGAACGGATTAAGAGGTATAGTAGCTCAGAAAGACTTCCAGAAGTTGTGGAAGATTCACTATACAGCAAGATGGTGTTTGAGCAGCTGCAAACATTCTCAGATAGTGCTCTGGAAGGAGAAGGGTTCGCAGGCCACAGCAAGCTTGAGTTAAGGCTTGGAGAAGATGCTGAAGATGGGGACAAGTCGACAAGTATTTCTGATTTGCAAACAGAGATTGAGACTCTGAATACACAACTGGATCAAAGCAAGAAGCTCATCGTTAAGTTGAAGCAGATGGCAAAGAAGTACAAGACGGAGCTCAGTGAAGTACAGGCTGAGAAGTTCGAGCAGGTTCGTGTTTACGAAGAGGCGATAAATCTCACAAAGCAAGAACTGGAGGAGTCGAATCTAGAAAAGGTGAGAAAGGAGCAAGAGATCAGGAGTTTAAGAGAGGAGGTTAGGGTTCTGGTCAAGGAAAAAGCTGAGATGGGGGACTCGATCAAGTCAAGAATAGAGGGAATGGTGGATGGCCATAGGAAAACACTGTCTGATGTAGCGGTGAAGAATGACCAAGAATTTGCGAAAAAAGATGAAGTAATCAGGGTCTTGTATAACTTAAGAGATAATCACGAAAAGAAGATAGAGGATCTTGAAGGCCAGGTATGTTAGAAATTCATTTATGTTTTTATTTAGATGCAAAGAATGTCTGAAATATCATAATGAAATATCATAATATTGAAAGGTAGTTGCACCAGACGCTTAAAATCCAAAGCAGAAATTTGAAAAGAAACCTGGATCAATAACATTCTCGTGTTGTTGTACAAGCATGCTATGCTCATAATGTCAGTTCTCCTCTTATTTTTGTTATTCTGATTTGATAGCTTGCCGTTATGATAGCTTGTCGACATAAAACTTATCATAGGTGATCTGACAGCATTTGCAAGTTGTGGATTCAGCATTTGCAAGTTGTGGATTACTACTTTTGCGTTTGAGAGCGAATTTCTTAATCGAATGGTACTAAAACCATCACATTTCAACTCAAAAGTTAGTAAATGAAAAGAGAGTTTCATATATTTAAAAAATTTGTAAAATCGCAAAAAAATATGCTATACAGTTCCGAAAAAGAGCTAAAACAGATTACCTGGGAACACAGCTTTGTGAAAAACCTCTGTCCTTCAGCGTAATTTAATTATTTTTCAATAACCTTTTACACGTAGATTTTTTGGAGTTGCTCTTGATATGATGTCGCCTGATTTTCTGAGTGCCCAGTGCCCCTTTAAAAGCGTCTGTGCTTTAAAAAGGTGCATGGTTGTAAAAAAGTTTCTTCTCTTTTTATCTAAAGCTACTTCAAATGACCGAGACAAAAGAAGGGCTAGTTAAGTTAAACGCTGATTTGAAGAATAAATCCAATGAGAAAGACACTGAACTGAAACATCAACTCGAATTATTAAATGAGAGTGAGGCGCAATGTGTACACTTGGAGTCGAGGCTGCATGCTGCTGAAAATGAAGTGTTGAGACTGAAAACGAGACTTGACGTGGAGAAAACAGATGCTGCTATTGACAATGCAAGATTCGACGATCAAGTGTTGTCCGACTGTGTTGAAGAACTAGAAAGGTACTTGTACGTTAGATCTTGGGAAAAATCTCGATATTTGTAAATAAGAAAAGAGTAGATTCCGATTTTTCACATGGTCAAGTCGTTGGGGATCAAATTTCAGAAAAAATTTCAGAGTTTATTCTAGAGCCCATAATCAGTTTTTCTACCCAAAATTTCAGTCTGTTTGAAAACTGGTATTGCTAATTCAGACCTTCACTTTATGTTTGAAATTTGAGGAATTCGGAAAATGTACAACGATGCCTGACTTGACTCCACCTACGAAAGAAACGCCTCTAGCACCACAAAAATGCTCTGGAACCATTTTCATTAAGGTTGGGATGGGATATCGACCTAAGCACGTTTAAGGTTTATAGCAGATCTGACCTCATAGCTTGGCTTATCCTATACACAGCTAGGTGCAAATAAGTAAAGATATGTATCAATGAAAATAACTTAGGAACCCGTTAGTCGTATTGGGGTGGCTTGTATAAAAGGGGCCACATATGTTGATTGCTAACGAGGGAAACCTGTCAGAGTGTCTTTTAACGTAGGGGCTTTAAAATACCGTTTAAAACAGTCATTTGATCATTTAACTACCCCTCCCCCTCGAGCATCCATTAGCATCTGAACAAACACATGATGATTATTATGTCTT
The DNA here is from genome assembly GCF_013076305.1 of Rhopilema esculentum. Next base: position 2,802,940 of record NW_027018659.1, read on the forward strand.
TGCAGGAGCAAGGTCGAGCTTGAAGAAGCCTTTGAATTGATCAGAGCAATGGAGATACGTCAGACTGAACTTGAAGAGAATTACGAAGCTGAAATCGGAGAGCTCAGTAATGTTATTGAAGCCCACGAAGAAACGATCGCGGAAACGGGCAAGGAGAAGTTGGAGATTGAGAAATCGATGCAAGAAATGCGAGAGGAAGTTCAGCGAGTTGTTGAAGAAAAGGATAGCATTGTAGAAAATTTAAGAAACGAGAAAAATAGAGTTTTAGAAGATAATGAACTGAAGTTTAATGAAAAGATCGAAATGAGTCAAAGCAGCATTGTTGACTGTCAGGAAGAAATAACCAATCTTAGGAATAAGGTTGACTCACAAAATGAAGAAATCGAGGTTTACAAAGCTAGAGTTAAGGAAAGTGAAGACATGGCAAAAAGTTTCTCAGAAGCGAACGAAAATTTACAGGCATCATTAGCGAATATTCAGTTCGAACTTGAAGAGGCGATACAAAATAAGAACCTAGTTGAAGACAAACTGGCATTTTTTGAGCATCAGGTTGAAGGGATGAGAAATGAACACGAAAACCAGGTAAGCAGGCATCAGTTTGAACTGGATCAGGCAACAATTGCTGTTGAAGCATTGCGTAGAGGTATAGCTGAGAGAGACCAGGTAATAGCGGGCTTTGGAAACGATATACATGTGCTTAAAGATGACTTGATCAAGAATAAAAAGAAATCAAAGCGTCTAAAACGGGATTTAGAGACAGCGAAGCGATCAAGTCAAGAGTTATCCGCTGGAATTAGAGTTGAAATGGAGAAAGTCGTTGATGAGATGCACCAGGAAAAAGCTAATCTTTATTCAGATATGCTGTCTAAGGAAAGAGAACTGCAAGAGGCCCGTATTCATACGGATCAGTTAATGAAAGAGAAGGAGCATTGGAATATAAGGCCTAGAGAAATAGAGTTGTTAACTGGGAGCTCTGGTACAGAAAAACCAATGGGTGATACCGAGCGACTGAGCTTGCAAGTTAATCAGCTGATGCGTGAAAAGGAAAAGGTAATTGATAATTTTGAGTCAAAAGTCTCACAACTGAAGGATGACTTATTCGCCATGGAGAAGGTTAAAAGAGGGGGTGACTTAAAGATTGCTGAACTGACTGCTAAACTAGATCACCTACAGCAGAAAGGAGGTTTGGCTGAGACATCAGAACAACAGGAAAAACTACAGGATTACAGTACCAAAGTAAAAAGTGTTAAAGGAGATTTTGAAGAGCTGAAGAAAGAAGCCAGTGGGTTCGCTGATGCATCTAAGCTTATGCTTGGTCAACTGCAGAATGAACTCACAGGGATGATTTTAACAGCCGCACAAAAACAAAATGCAGAACAAGGAATTGTAAGTGAATCATGTAACGCTATAGTATAATTTTTGACACATGGTTTCTTTACCAGAAATTGAAACAGCCAACTTTTCATATCCACTTGCTCCTTTTCTTGTTTTTAATTCCTCATCAAAATAATTATGATAACTTATTTTTGTATTTTGCTATTTCAGCTTCCATCACCAATGGCACCGTTAAGCCCTACAGTCGATATAGATGCAAGAAGTTTATCGCCTATAGACAGGTATGTATCCTATCAAATAACAGTGATATTTTATAAGTCTTCCAAACAAATCTTGCCCCGAAATACCCACAATCAAAGGCATGTTCAAATTACCTCCAATCCGCAAAATGCTCACTACCATTGGTCCTACAGGCTTTTGCTATATGTCTTCTCTTTGCTATATAAAAAAATTTAATATTTCCCTTAAATAGTTGAATTGCAAAATATACTCACCTTTTGTGCTGATTTTTCGATTATTTTTATTTTGTCATTAGAGCGTTAAACTATTTTTTGCCCATTCGCTACCGAGATTCATTCATTAATCTTTCGATCTGCCAAATTTTAGATTGGGTGAAGATAACGGCGAGCTGGAAGAAGCAAGGGAACAAATAGTGATGCTTGAGGTACATTTATATTGGGTTTATTATTCATGTACATTTGGTAGTACAAAAGGTATATTTTTCTGCGCTGAGTAGTTTCACATGCTACCCATATTTAATTGACCAAAAAGTCCACATGATTTGTTTGTAAGGCAAAAAGGTGGTGATCTAACACCTTTTTATATGAAACTATGGTGTTTTATGTCATCTCTTGAAGTTCAGAATGCTGGCGCTTTTATGTTCAAACTAGATTTTTCCATCAAATTGGTTTATTCTATGAAAGAGTATCCGGCATTGACATAAAGGACAAAAGAGTCATAATTTAAGCTTGCTGATCTGAACATGCCTCCGTGCTGGTTTGAGAAAGACAGATTCGTGGGCTTTTGCTTTTCTAAAACCAACACTGTGAACTATACACAATTGCCTGAATGTCTGCTTATTACGAATAGCCTAATTAAAGTTGTTTATATTATCTTTTAAGGACTCCCTTCGAACATGGAAAGAGAGGTGTGTTGATCTCGAAGACCAACTCAAGCAGCAAGGTCTGTTGGAAGAGGAACCATTCCCTGGTAGAAGAGGAAGTCGTGAGGTATTTCTTCAATAGAATGCTGCAATAATCAATCCTTTGTTTATGATATATTGCTTAGTGGTGTGAAAAATCTCTATATAACTACCATTTTCGTTATTTGTACAAAGGGTGGCACAATCAGGCAAGAACAGTGCTTAAAACGGGCTATATAAGACTCACATTTTTATCGAAAATATAAATTATCCTTATTATAGAATCTAAAATATAATATCTGGGAGAAAGTTTTCATCATTATCATTTTTCCCAGTAACATATTCATCTTAATTCTCAACTATATCGCAATTTTTCAAAACTTTATTGCCTCTTCAATTCCTAAGGAAGTGTATTCCTCATTACTTTTTTTTATTTTCAAACGTACGGATTGATGAATTTTTTATTGCTTTCTCTAAACCAATATATTTCCTTGCTTTACCTTCCTCCTGCAAAGAACTGAAACCGTTTATGGCTTTTCCTTTAGTTTTTAATCAACATAGACGATGAAGGGCCTAGTATTGAATCTGCACGACCAGTTTCTGGTGCAAGCGCTCAACGATTAATGAAATACAGTTCATCTGGAATGCGTGAGTAGCTTCTTAAACATAATTGGAAAAAATTTACATTAAACTATTCGCTTCTATTTATGTTTTTTTCTTTTCCTATTCTTTCCTACCTTTATTATTAGCATTAGTTTCCACATTAGCCTTCTTGTAAAAAATATCTTTGTGAACCTTATTCTAGGATTCAAAACCAGAGCAAGATCATTATTATCCAGTTTCCTTGGGAGGCAAAGGTATGTTTTCGGCAATTATATCGTCTAAAAGCACCTCATGTGCAATATGAAACTATAATCGTCTGTCTTTAAAGATTTCGTCATCAGGCTCGCAATATAACCTGGTAGTTCCATGAATCCTCTTTTAGTCTCCTGATTAAGCGGGACGTCGTTACTGTACATATAAAGTATCATATGACCACTGAAAATTTTTTTTATAGTTTTAAGGGGACGCTTTTCGATGGGGGTGCTTTTTTAAAGGGAGCGCTTTTTCGAAGGGAGTGCTTTTTCGAGGGTGGGCACTTTCTGAATTTTTCGTAATATTACTAAGTTAGTTTATTATCAAAAATTTACTGTTTGCAAGTCCCAAAGGGAAAGGAAAGCTTGGATTCCGCCTCGTTGTTCAAGGGACTTTTCATGCTATGACGATGGGTTCTTATCAAGCAACCTTTTTAATGGTGAACGATTAAAAATTAAAAAAGTTTTAAATTTACATATATAGAACGTCAAAACGAGAGTGCCGTTCATTATTAAGAAACTTTTCCGAAAGGGGCGCTTTTCCCGAAGTTGGGTACTTTTTAGAGGAAAACGGCACACGAAATTCAGTGTCGCTGGTCGCTGGTTCGAGTTCTTCCTTGTCTTATGACTCGCTCACATTTTCACCAATCATGTTCTACTTTCAATCCTTCGATACTTCTTGTTTCTTTATTTTTATCATTTTTTGAATAACATTTCGTTCTCTTTTCCAGGGGGATGCTTCCTGTTAGGAGATTATTGCTAATGGCATACCTTTTGGCTATCCATGTTTTTGCATTTATGTCAATATACGGATTTCTAACGTGATAGCTTATAGAAAGAATTTAGATAATTTTCAATTCTCAAACTAGAAAATGCAAAATAGTATAGAAATTAGATTATTTAAAGTCGTAAAGATTATCGATTAACTAAAGAAACTGCTGTTAGTAACTTAAAACAAATAATAGGGATTAGTGAGTAAAACGGTAAATTTTACATATTGGCAATAGCCATGAAATTTATAGAATTAAAGTTGTTGATAAAAATATAATGAGGACTTTGTCTTTTACTATCTTTTTCTGTCAATGTTGTTAAATTATCTTATTCCATAAATCTCCATGGTCTATTGGTAATCAAAGAAAGAACTTTTATTTACTTTATTTATCGTAATTCGCAATTAGATTTTCAGTTCATTACATGTCATGTGACCCAAAACAAATCTTTGATAGAACTATTGCATCGTTATGTCCTGAAACAAAAGCTTCCTTTTCGCATTTGATTTTATGTCAATAGATTCTGTTTAGTTTTACCATGAAGAAATATAAATCGAACGTTTTTATTCCTGCTTCTGTGAATTTAGTCCACCAAGACACTCTGTCGACCAAATCCTACAGCATAAAAAAGCTTGTTTTGCCTACTCGGTACTTTCTTACATCTTTGAGCATTTTGGCAGTTCTGCATCTAGAGATCTACAAAGCCCATGTACTTTATGAGCAAACACCATGTATATCTAGAGACCTTGGTGCAGTACCTCTTCTTCGCCCCTTCTTTTAAAGCTCTTTTTTGTCCATGAATATATATGATTTTTGGGCTGCATCTAGGCCCAATGACCGTAGTGTCTAGCTAAAAATATTGTTGTGGTCATGCGAATATTGTCTGTACTTCATGCCTGGAAAATCATAATTTTGCCACTTCTTTTAAAGCATTTCTTTGACCATGAATATATATATATGATTTCTGGGCTGCGTTTAGGCCCAGTGACCATGTAGCTATAGAGTAGCATGAAATCCATGCTATTTTTTCACAATGATACCAGTGCAGCTGCCGATGTGTCCGACATTTTAAGCGATAAATTGACATTTGTCGACGTCACGTTTATATCACAAAACTGCTTTTCTCTGACTTTTCAAAGCTTGGATTCCTGTTTGTTAGTATCTCGGGAATCTCCATTTTTAAAAGCAGAATGGGTAAGGGGCGGTTAATCCCGATATATTCTGATAGAAATCCACATGTTAGGTAGAGCTACTGTTCGTTTCTGCCTATACTCGTTTCTGTATATCATATCAATCTAATTTAATGACGTCATAACCCAAACCCCCTAGCAATAGCCTACGTCCACAAGGACACCTCCCCAGCAGGGGATTCTTTTGCGACATTTAAAATTTTTTATTTTGGTATTGTTTTTCTTCTTTTTGCACTTAACCCCCCTGCCCACCTTCATGGCAGGGCTCCTTTCCCCTTTTGTCGTACACTTGGTTGATGCAAGGTATATTCCCCACTGCCCCTACTTAGCCTTCATTGCTTCGAATATGCATGTTACTCGAGTATGTTGCATTCAATTCAACTTTAATCTATTAATCAATGCTTCAGTTGGAAGATAAAAAGATCAGACAACTTTATTCTTTCATAGCGGGTACCAGGTGCAGGTTTGATATTTCCATCGAAATTGTGTTTCTGTGAAAAACGTGCTTTTGGCTAAGTAGATAATTAAAAATGAGTGAAAACTAAAAAGGAAAGATTTTATTTTTATTGGGAATTTACTGGCTGTGTTAGCGAAGAATCGAAAGATTGAAGAAATATGCTGATCAATCGAGAAGTTATTTTGTTGTTAATATGTACTATTTTGTTCGTTCTTGAATGTTATTCAAAGGCATCATACCACGGGCCTGGCCATCGCAAAGGACTTTATGGAATCTCAAAGCGAAAGCCTAAGAAAAATCTCGGTAAAGCACTCAACAGCACATCATCAAAAGCACCTTCGTCTTTGCCAGCAACGAAAGCAGGGTCTGGAAAGGCTGGCGAAAGAAAGGTTGAAGTGAAGGGTCATAAAAGAGCGATTATTGAAGAACTGCACAATGAAGAGGATAAGAGCTCTGCTGGAGTGGATTACGCAGATTTTGAAGGACCTAAAAAGCGGGATGTCAGCTTGAAAGAAGTTAAGGTTGGTTACAAGAAAACACTGAAAGACAAAAGCCCTGAAAATTCAACTCAGGTTATTGAGATTACGGGAAACCTTACAAGTTCTGAGCACTCTTCAAATCAGAATGGTTATGAAAAAGAGTCGAGTAAAGCCTCAAGTCATGAGGATAAAGGGACTGGGCAGGAGAACAATTCGAATGAAGCCCGTAGTGCCAGTTCGAATATAATAACAGATCTTAAGGTACCCCAGATGGGGGCAGCTATTTTTGGGAACACACAGAATAACAACGGGTCGGAAAGCAAGGAGGCAAGTGCAGATGGAAATTCCACTTCTGAAATGGCCACAAAGCAACAAGAGACACCGGATACTCGGACTTCCAGCTCCAATATGATTACAGATCTCAAAGTGCCAAATATTATTGATAAGACGGTACCAAATAGCAGCATTTCTAGCTCGAATGGATCACAGGTAACAGATGGTAATGCTTCAGAAAATGTCGACCAAAGGAGCCCCCAAGTGCCAAATCTTGGGGCTTCTATCGTTGGGATTGTGGATAACAGTAATGGATCGCAGTCGAGTAACAGGGGAACGTTGCTTTCAAACAATACAGCTGAAGGCAATAGCACGGATTTGAAAGAGAGACAGACAGAAGGAGGAGCTGATTCGAAACTGAAAGACTTTCTCGACACGTTAGATGAAATCGCTAACACGACAGCCGAGACTGCGAGGCTTGTAAACACGCTGAGAAATGCTTCTATCGCTCAAGAAAAGGGGGCTGGGAACCAAACTGCAAGCGCAGCTACAGCTGACTATACGGCAAAGGCTGGTAAAGATGTGAGTGCCAAAAAGAAACACGAGGTGAGAGTGGATTCAATTCAATACATTTGCATTCAGACTTTCTTTAATTGTGAGTGATTACAAACTTTTGTGTGTCGCCTTTGATAAAAAAATTATGTTTCACAAATAGGCCGAAGATAAAGACAAACGAAAAAATGACATGCACTTGCCCGACCCTCTAACTATATTTGTCACTACCTACTGAGCCTGCCATCGTCTCCAGGGCTTGATCTATCGAGCAACGTAGTAAAATCTTAAGTAATCAGCATTTTTATGAAAGGGAATCAATCCGTACCACCTTAAATAATGATGGAAATTGTGAAAACGATTTGCCAAAGGTGTCAGGAAGGTAGGAATAGACAAATTCCGAATGTAAACTATGAACGAGACTATATTACCAATAGTGGATCGTGGAAGAGAGGGAAGAATGGTCGGCTCTGAATATTTCTTCAGTTGACGTTGGTTCTAAAGTACCACGTGTCACGAAATACAAGAAGCATCTTGGCCACATTTTTAGTCTGTTGCACACAGTAACCATTTTTTTATAGCTAAAAGTGTCTTCACATTGATTTATTTCAGATTATTGGTCCCCATTATTACGAACCTGAATGTGATGATAAGAAAAAATGTCCTGATGGACATTACTGTAGAATGTACGTGTGCGTGGAGTGTCATCGCAGTAAACACGCGTGTACGCATCGTGAGCAATGCTGCAACAAAATGGAATGTGTCTACGGAAGATGTGAAAACAAACCAAAGGGAAGTCCAGGTAATATGGGATGAATGCTTTTCTAAGAAATAATGAATGTCGTATGAGGGCTGCTGTTTTCTAATAATCATCTAAAGGAGATGCAAATATCTGGCACCCAAACCATACTCTCCTGTAGCCCATTTATCCATTCTATCACTTAGAATGAAAAACCTACTTGGAGAACTTTTTTTGGGATAGCCAACCTCCCTTCCCATACACTTTCGTAAGGCCTTGGTATACATAATTCTTCTAGCAATTGATAAAAATGTATTGAATGGCCCTTTTAGCAAAGTTTTTAGCATTTACTTTAGGAAAAATATTTTAAAAGTAGATAGCCATGAATTGATGCACACAAGCCACCTTTTTAGCACGACAATCCTTTGTTTTTAAAAAATTTTAAAAGAGTACCCCCCCCCCCCAGTTTACCCTAAATGGCCAAATTATTTGCACCTTCACATGTCTGGTAGGTTTTTAGATTGTAATATTAAGCTCTGTTGGTCTGTCTTACTGTCCCTATTGGCGTGCAAACAGCTTTGGCTGATGCTTTGTCCAACTAGACCCTTCTGTTATCTTTCAGGAGCATTCTGTGAAAAAGATAGTGAATGTGCAGGAGAAGCATGCTGTGTCCTAGAACCGACCGTTGACGAGGAGCATTCGATTTGCAAGCCAAAATTATCAGAGTTCCATCAATGCTCTCCTATTCTATTTCGGAAAATTTGGATTGGCGATCATAAGCCTGAGTGTGGCCCATGCAAAGGTGGATTGACATGTGTGCAAAGGGGGTATGTGATATCTTACCTATAGCTTCAGCTTTTGCAATAAAACTGAGTCCTTAATTTCAGGCACGGCGGAGCAGGGGCCAAATATTAAGTATTAAACTACCAGAAAAGCCTCTTTTTATGCGGTTGTAACCCCCCCCCCCACTTTTTTAGACCCCCACTTTTCTAGACGCTCCGCGGTGCCTGAATTTTGCTATGATGGAAATAGCCCAGTCATAGGCCAAGGAGAGCAGAATGGAGCAGAATCTTCCGTCAATATCCTAGTTCCTCAATTCACCCTACTTATGGCTATGTTTTAGGCCCATTCGACATCTTCCTATGGTTACCGACATGAAGGTATCGGTTAAGCACGTGCTTGCTCTTTCATGAAATGGGTCATAGCTTTTTATCTTTTTATCTGTTTGTTTACTTGGGCTTTTCATACAACTTGGTAAAACTTCATATTTACCAAAGTCTTTGTTTTCAGTATATAAATTTTCAGTCTATGAGCTACAGCAGACATGTAATCGAAACGAAAAAGAAATTCAACCTTCAATAATAAAAAAATCTCGAATCTTTTTATTACAGCGTCGAAGGAAATCATGAAGTTTGCATGAAAAAGTCTTAAAGCTACAAAGAAAAGTAGAAAGACGCAGCAAAATTGCTGAAGGTTTGTTGAAGGCAGCCTCCAATTTAGAAAAACCCTTTACAGCAACTCAAATCATTTCTAAACATCGAAGTTCCCTTTTGGCTTTTAAATGCTAACTCGCTTGTATCAATTCATCATAGGATAGAAGTCCACGTTAATTTTATTTTATCCAACATTCATATACTTATATGACGTCACTCAGTCCCAGTCTGTACTGTTGCAACTGCTCTCTCTTAAAAGAAAGGTAAGGATGTTTGAATGATTCATTCAGGCCTGTACTATTAAGAAGGACGCGCGCATGCAAGTTCACCGACACAATTAACTGGCAGGCGCATGTTCCAAAGATAAATATTTACTTTTCGATACTTTTACAAAAACGAACTTCGAGTTATGGTTATAAAGCTTCGATTGGCAAGATACCCCTTTTCATGGAATTTTGACAAGCATATTTTCATTGCTGCATAATGAATTTGGTTCCAAGTTGCAAAACATTTTTATGCAGCGTTTAATGCCCTCTTTCCTAGAAACTTGAAAAACCAAACATCTCTGCAGAATTGTAGAATTGCTCCTTGGTACTTCTGAATTTTGTTATCATGGAATTTTTCTTATCTTTCACGTTTAAATTCATGTATGACAGTAGGCCCCAGCCTATTATTGTGCACCAAGCGGTTTTTCGCATACTGAATGACGTCACCCCATTTTCAGTGAAGAAATCAATAGGGTAAAGTTCATACTTAATATGTTTAGCGTATTCCTTGCATATTAACCCACTTTTTGCAATTGTGTTGTGTGATTTGTATATCATCCTCAATTGTAACGTAAACATTTTAAATCTTAAAATTCGCAACTTAAACAAAAGTGCTTCTCTGTTTAGATTTACTCTTTATAATATAATCTTATATATTAAATAACTATTTCTTTTACATTTAACCTTTCTTATCTCTATTTTCAAAACCTTAGAAGCATATGTAATTTTCAAAATATAAAATCCTTCAATGCTCTCTGTAGCTTGTTAAAAATCTTTTTCATTCAACTCCGTTTTCCAAAAACACACAATCTATGTTTGTCAAAAATTTACGTTTGAAAATGCTATACGACTTTGCTTGACTCCTGAACTTACAAAAAGCCCATTATTGGTACCTATAAAAGTGTCTAAAAAAACACTGGTGCTGACAAAGAAAAGTAACCTAAACATTACTTGCCATCTTTTTAAGAAACCAAGCGTTAAGTTAATTAGTCGCGGTAATGGAATATCTTAAGTTTTAAGAATATTTTCTCCAGTTTAAACTTTGTAACTTTAAACTTGCTTAAGTTTTAGCTTTGTAAAATGTAACTTGAAGACATTTTAAACATAAAAACTTTTTACACTTAACTAGAGATCATATTGAAACTTTTTTTTATAACAGAAGAAAATCAAATAAAACACAGATAGATCAATCGTCTAATTGTAGTAAATAGAAAGATATTTACAGAAAATTTCTCAAATGTGAAATTTTTATTACACACAAAGTTAAGCAGTCGAAGAATGCTTTTGACAGGTTATCTATCTTGTTACTTTGATACTTTTAAACTAAAGAGGTTAGAAAATAAAAAGAGATTTAGCCATCCCTGTTTTTGTTTCTTAATTATAAAGCCTTTTCGTGTTACTTGAGATTTTAAAATCATGTTCTTGAGATTTTGAAACTTGATAGACGAAAAGAGTTGACAGTAAAAACGTCTCCTTGGCCTAAGATGAAGTATCTTTAGTTAAAGTGTCAGAAAAAGAAGATCGGACTACCATTTTAGATGCCTCTTGCAAAGGCATGTTTATTGCAAATGCTAGTGATGGCATTTATGTGACATCTAATATCTCCAGATATTCTAAAACCTCGATTGTTGTTGTAACAGTAGACGAAGCCTCCGGAAATTGCTTCTCGGGTCCGTGCAATCAGAACATTAGAAAGCTTTTCAAAGCCCTGCTTCTAAGCAATTTCGTGCTTTAACCGTTTTGTCAACAGTTTAATTAACCCTGCTTACAAAAGGTAAGACAATATGCAGATTTTAAAAACTCGCAGAAGAGCTTACTTGTTATACACTGTGTCACTTACACTGTAAGTCAGTTCTTCCACACACTGTTGTGCAAATCTACTAGATAAAACTAGAGCAACTTCTCTTGAGAAGACGTCCCGTGACGCTTACTAGCTTCAGTTAACTGTAGCGTAATACAGAGTAGATTTTATAAGTTACTTATCGTCAGTTGGGTCTTTAAGGGCAGACCGTGCTGTTTTTGCTTCGACTGTGATTGGACCAAACCCTACATGCTCCTTTGTAAACATAAACTTCCCATCGGAACCCATTTCGATTTTGTTTCCGTTTATATCGATTTTCGTATCCCTCAAATGTCCACGCTTTCTTTCTTCCGCTTCTTCTTGCTCCTGCTCCTGCCTGCTTTCATCCTGGTAAAGCTCCGCAGCATCCCCTTCTGAGCCGTGAATTTCCTCTCTGTAGGGTTTATCAGGACCAGTGAAGCCATTCTTTTGTAAGTACTGCTTCTCTGCCTCTTTGAACTTATCATTAGTTCCGTCTGGGAAGTATTGCTCTGTTTCATGCGGATTATACGAAGGTGGCCGGTAAAAAGGAGCGGGTACATAATTTTCGGGACCGCTCATTCTCTCAAAGTCTCCGGTTGCATCTTCTTGAGGTGCCATGCTGTTCCTTGAAGTGAAGGTATTTTGCTCGTAAGTTGCTTGGGGGAGGTTCTCGTCCATTCCATTCTGTCCAAAATTTTCTCCTCCATTCATCATTGGCAGTCCGACTGACCCTCTAGCTTCAGGGACATGTTGTTCGCTCTCTTGAATTAACCCGGGTATTGAAGGTTGATGGTCCCCAAATGATTCCTGACCCCTTTCTATGTTAAATGGCATTTCTCCACGTGAATATTGGTCGCCACCTTGCTCATTCTGCATACCTCTTTCGAATCCTCCTGCAAACCTTGCATCTGGGGGGCCTTCCTCTCTATTATTGGAAATATCTGGTTGCATTGCTTGCATACCATTTACCGGAACGGCTTCCATTATTGGCACTGATTTGAACCCTAGAAAGGGTGGGCCATTTCCAGGTTGTATTCCATATTGAAACCTACCCTTTGCTGGAAGTCCCGGCTCCCCAGTGTACTCATTTGCTCGCATTTGTGCGAAAATTGGATTCATCGGAACTCTGACGGGACTTCCAGCAAGGATTGGATCATAATATCTTGGGCTGGCTCGTGTACCCCATTCGTTTGGTCCATTAAATGATCTAGCATTTCCTGGTTGAGGCTCAATAGGAGCAGGAGGCAAACGAAAGGGGTTTTGTCTCGCCATTAGTTCTCCACTTCCCATCATTGCCTGCTGGCTTAATCTGTATTGCCAGGGACCAATGCCAGGCACGCCTGTAAACATAGCAAGAGGCAGACGGTTTTGCTGAGACCCAAGTATGAAATACCTCTTTTTACTGGAATCTTTCGTGTTTTTTGCGGCTTTTGACTTATCAGTAACATCTGATGCAGGCTTAGGGATCTCCTTTCTTGATTGGGAGGCAGTTGCACCCTGTTTTTGTTGAATACTGCTCTTTTTAGTGGACAGTTTTGTATTGACCCATCTTGGAATCATCGCTCTCACTTCAGCTTGTTGTCCTGCTTTGTGAAAACTGTTGCCAACGGGATCTGTTTCGCCCAGCTGGCTTGGCGTTGTTGAGTAGAAACTATTTTTAAGTGATTTCCAGTCTAAATGAAATTTAAAATTAGCATTGAAGTGAGTTTAGAAAGCCCATACTTAAGTTTATTACTAAATTGGAGATTAAAGATGTAGGCTTATCATTTTCAGGTTTATTTATAATCAAAATAATCAGGAAAAAGTGAAAAAACCCAATTATAATCATAAACACTTAGAATAGTCATGTTATCAAAAAAGAGAGCCCATTACTAGCTTTAGGTTATGTTTGGCACTTTCAAAATCAATTATTAAAATCAAAAAGTACTTTGCCAAAATATCACGCCTTCGAATGTAGACGAGTCACCAAATCGATCATGCCAAGAGCTAGCGGGCCTGTCCCTCGCCCCAAGTCCCTTGTCACCCTTAAAGATATATGGCTATGAAAAAGTCAGGAGTTACTCACATGCTGCGAAAGGGTTACTCGTTTTCTCTTTCGCACCGTCTACTCCAAATTCTCTGTTTTGTAATTGAGAATCTCGATAAAACGTGTCTGGGTTTCCTCTCCCTTCACCGTTGCCAACAGCCTGACTTATATCATTCAATTCCATGTTCCCCAAATTCTTCATCTGTCCATCGCTCATATCATTTAATGTATCCTCATACGACAATGAAGAGGTCTTAGAGCGACCGATAAATGCTGGGTCCGCATTTCGCATACCCTTATCGTAGATTCCAAGGTATGGATATCGAGAATGTGGCTCAACCAAACCTGAGAATGATTTTGAGTCTGTTGATTCCCCTAGAAATGACGTAATTGGCTTAGCGTAGAGCCCAGACCTTATTGTGGATAATATATCTTGCGGGCTCCCATCATTGGCATATGATATTGTCTGTCTTGTTGTAACTGCTGCATCTTTTGCAGCTTCAGGCGTGATGTGGTATCGCTTGCCACCACATATGAGACTGTTGCCTAAAAATAAAGAGACTCTTTGAAAAGGTTCATTTTAATCAAAATTATTTCCATTAGAGACTTCCATTTTTATGGTCTTTATTATTATCAAACAAACATGATCGTTATTCCAAGCAATTTTTAGTCAGATGGCAGGCAAAGTCAAGATATAATGGATCAATACCATCACGATTTTGTAATAGAGTAAATGATTTTCTGACCGTTTGAAATAGAATAAATGATTTTCTGATCGTTTGAAATAGCTATCATCAACAGGGCCGTTTATACTGGAAAATATCCTTGTTTGCGGAGGCTAAGACTTAAAATATATTTGCGTTACTAAGAATTTCGTAGAGGGTGCAACATGATTTTATGCACCCACACTTTCTCTAGCTACACCAATGCTTACTAGGGAAGTTACCCACCTAGAAGGATTGTTAATGATGCTAATTGTTAATATAAAATTGAGATTTGCTGAGGGCTTGGGTCTTTGACAACAAACATCTAACTCACATTAACAGCTCGTGAATGATAAAAGTTAACAGTAATGGTAGTTTTTTTTAAATTTATACAATCTACAAATATATTCACGCCAAAGAACAGCCCTGTCATTTAAACCTATCTGTAGCTCTTTCGTTAGCTATATTTTAATTACATTATACATCACTTTTAGACTCCGATGATCGATTTGCCTAAAAACTACATGTTTTGAAAAGTTTCTTCCATGTTAACAAAACAGAGCATATAGAACAGCAAATCAACCGAGCTAGTCATGCGAAACAGTAATTCAGTGGTCTTAGAAGAAATTTATATTATGTAGATGTAGAAAAACCGATGATAAAATGAAACAATATGAAGAACACCAGAGCCTCAAAATATCCAAAAACAAAAACATCGACCCATAGTTATATGGTTCTTCGTTGACATGTTTTGAAAAGTTTCTTCCATGTTAACAAAACAGAGTAGATAGAACAGCAAATAAACCGTGCTAGTCATGCGAAACTGTTATTCAGTGGTCTTAGAAGAAATTTATATTATGTAGATGTAGAAAAACCAATGATAAAATGAAACAAAATGAAGAACACCAGAGCCTCAAAATATCCAAAACAAAAAAATCGTACCAAAGTTATATGGTTCTTAAAAAAGGGTGTGCTATTTAGTACGTATAGCTTAATTTTTAACTTCTATCCCTTCGTTGACCTGCCTTGTCAAAAGTATTCATAATGTTTGCAATGTTTAATATATTGATACCAGAGATAAGTGTCACATACCTGTTACTATAGTTGTCTCGTCAGAGTGGAGCCTACATCGTACAATGCTTCCAAGGTCTCTGATTGTCTCGAATCTTCTCTCGAGGTTCTGGAAATTTCCGAATTCAGCCCTGAGTGGATGGGACACGGTGTCTTTTTTGTGCAACTTTTTCAGCCAGTCGTGTCGTCTTCTGGATTTCGTTGCTTTTCCAAAACTCTTTAATTGACCGTACAAAGAGATTACGAAAATGCCAACCAGCAAAATACTACAGACCTTTCTAAGCTTCTTCATCGTTTCATTATTGCTTTATGTAGAAACTTTCAACATTTAAATTCGTTTATTGTGAAAACAGCTTCAGAAAACTACTCGAGCCTCAGGATTTTCTCCTGCTGCAGAAATAAGCAGGTGCTCGTACACATATCTTTCACGGATCAAAAGCTCTGCCAGGGGCATATGCGATAAATACCTCGTTTTCACCAGCATAAAAACAATTAGGTTTTTTTGGTTTCCATCATTATAATGTTAGCTTCAATACAACAAAAATCCACGTATACGAAGCATAGTGTCTGGAACCAAGGGGTGAACATGTTCTTGCTTTTGGGATGTACAATTCTATGAGAATATTGTAAAGAAAGTATGCAATGAGCAAAATTCATAGAATATTTTTTGTGAAGCTTTCGGCAAAATTTACAGAATGTTAAATATGATTTTGTGCAACCATAAGAAATTTTAGAAAGTTTAAGGTACTTTTAAATTTAGCTTCTTTTATGCTCACAAATTTGGTTCCTATATGCATGTTTTTTTGCAGTTTATATTGAATGAGGGGGGGTCGGGGTGGTTAGAGGACGCCTGCATCTTGTCACGGGTGCAGTCAAGATAGATTCAAGCACAAGGACTTCAAGTTTTATTGCATTTTACGTGTCTTTGTCTTAACTTACTACAAAAGGGAAAACGATTACATTATTGATGAGAGAAATGAGTTTTGCAGCCTTTTGAAGCCTCAGAAATCGGCTGAAGATGTTTAAATAAGGGCTCAGACTCAGGACTGCACAAGACAAAGCACAAAAGATGAAAAGCACAAGACTCAGGGTTAAATAGATAAGAAAAAATATCGATAAAAGCAGTAGGACATGCTCTCTGCAGACTACAGGTCAAATTAATCTACCAGTATATCTAAAATTTCCTAATTTTCGTAGCTTGACCCTCCAGACCCGGCGGTTGGAGGGTTTTCAAGAGTATAATTTACCGACGAAGACATAAATGAAAAGATATTGAAGTCCTATTTTACCTATCGATGGGTGATTTTACCGACAAACTATGATTTTGTGAATCAACTGAAGATTTACCGTACAAATCATGAAGAACTGGGGGCTGTCATATTTCCGACACCCTCTCTAGCTATGCCTCTGAGTTCCTGGTACCAATCTGAATGACTGCAACTTTATTGATAGTTATTAATTTTTGCCACCTGTCAGACTGTTGATAATTTTTGCGACACATAGGCCTTTATGAAATCATCAGTACCATGGGTATATTTTGGTATTTCTTCATAGGTATTTTAATTACATGGAAATATTAGGTATTATCAGAATATTAGAAGTATTGGAAGACCTGATTGCCCTAGGTCAGCCCAGCATACAAAATGGAACAAACCTAAGTATTTCTTTGTAAAAATTATTTATGTGTATTTCTTGTAGCTGTGTTTTTAATTTTGTTGTGTTACGTGTTACGTGCAATTTTGTTACGTATATCATTTTCGATCCACGCTTTCACTTAGGCTCTGGTATTTAAAAACCTTCTGGTCAATCATTGCTTTCACGAGCTTCCAAAAAATTCAACCAATATACACTAAATAACATCAAATACATGGGATCAAAATCCACGTGTAAAACAGCCTCTATGGGGGGCTAAAGGGAGTAAGAAGACAATTTTACAATGCTGGGTCTCAGTGTAGAACCTATGACGCGTACCCTGTGGTGATAACGATGGTAAAAATGACAGTGGTCATGGCACCAATTATTCGTGGTAATGGCACCAATGGCAGTGGTCATGGCGTTGGTGTTGGTAGCTGTAGTTTTGGTGACAGCTGTGGGATCATAAGAACTGTGATTATATGTTTACCACAATTGCTTTCAAGGAGAATTCAAAAAGTCCGCTCATTTTTCATTAACATGCTATTATAAACAAACTTATATACAACTATATTTCAAGCCAATTTTATTAACAAACATAATGTCAATGATAATTATCAGCGTAAAGATGCTATGGCAGTTAAAAACGGTTATATTCAGTACAATACCTTATAGTAAATATTTCATAAAATAATAAACTTGCTTTCATTGAAAGTAAATACCATCTTTGGTTACATAACAATCTTTCCTTTTCCAGTCTTGGTTTGCGACTGTGACTCATTACATTTGGCTTATAGTTAATTTTGAATGAGAGCTTCGATTGTGAATTTATGAGAGCTTCGATTTCGAGTTGCGTTGTAATCAGTTAGGCCCTTTTTGCTTTAACTAAATGTACTGCCCTTTTTTGTTTTTATTCTTCTTCTTATTTTTGCTATTGGAATACGTCCCTTTTTATAGCCGTCTTCATCGCCATGGCCGGGAAAGTAATCATCATAATGATGTCTATGGAAATGACGATAAGGGTACCAATAGTATGGGCGGTGTATTTGATGATGATATTGTCTGAAGTGTGGATGATGGTCGTGATATAAGTCTCCTCCGTAGTATACAGGTTGGATGGGATGCACTACTTCCGGTGGTGCCATAAACAATTGGGGCATATTGCCTATAACTGGCACGTGTTCAATATGTTCTTCCTCATGAATATGTTTTATCTCTTCAGGTATCGATTCTACTTGTAAGGAAGCTGGTCTTGCTTTTACATCAATTCCCTGATCGCTAGTTTTGACTTCGATTTCTGGGGATCTATCGTCCATATGAAAGTGAGTTGGTTGTCCCCCTTTCTTTTCACCCCCACTGTCACCTTTGCCATCTTTTCCAGCAGCGCCTGCATTTGGCAGTGCAGCCTTCACCGAGTTTAGGACAGACAAAAGCTTTGCCACGAGAGTTGGAGAAAGAGGGGCAGTTGCTCCAAAACTAACTATTGCTGATAATACCAGAAAAACAAGAAATATCTTCATTATGTAGGCAATGCTTCACAACGAACATTCAGATATCTCTGATGAACATCTGATAAATATTGACCTCCATAGGTCTTTATATACCTTAAACATGAAACAAATTCTTCTGAAATAGCTTCAATTGAATTGGAACCAATATCATCTGCATTTATGAAGTAGTTTTCACAAATTGAGAACTGCAGTATCTTTGTGGCCTAAATTTGGCAGGTCGGTGCAAATATTTACAGATGTCAATTTTGTTTATGACTTGAGCTAACACGGTACCCCTGTAAACATCATGTGAGACTGCCACTTACTCAGTTATCACTGAACGCCCACGCATTCTTTTTGCTCTTTCAAACAATGATTGAGTGCATAATGTTCACACTGAAACGCTCCCATTCTATCTTAAAGTCAGTCTGTCCCCTTCGTGATGCTCAGGAAAATTACGCTATGGTGGTTCTTCACTCTGATTGTTTATTTGTGCATTGAATCAACGAAGCATGAATATCGTGGCCATGAAAAGATATTCTGAGAACAATGGGGGACCTAAGGTTAATCAAGCGAGACAGACTTTAAACTACTGATTGCTCGGATGCATTCAGCTGTATTATATTATATTGATGATATTTTTGCAGGTCTTCCTTCGTGCAGTATGGTATGCCTCCTCTACAACTGTTGCTTGAAATGCCATATTCAGGACCCATGTTTTGTGAATGCAATCCTGTTTCAAAAATGCAAATTTTGTAGGTTTTTCTTCCCACAAGATGAAATGCTAAAAGTCCATAGGCCCCCCAAAAGTAGAAACCAGTTTTGTAATGACCTGATCCATTAATATGGAGCTAATTACAAGGAATATTATGTTTTAACTGACATTTAAATCATCACAAGCAATCAGTGCTTGACCGATCAACTAGCCCAAATTTTGTGGGTTTGACCCCCTGTTTTCAGAAACATCCCCTCAAACACTTTATCAACGTTCAAATTCGTAATCTACGCCAAAAACCAGATTATAAAAAGTTAGTGTCTTAAATTCTCCGCTCGGGTGACAAGACAATAGCCTCGCTCCAGCCTCTGGACTGATACACTTTGCTTTATAGAAAAAGACTTGAATATAAAACAATATGTATAGAACACATGTCTAAGATTTGAAAATGGCTTTGAAAAAAGCAAACATTTCACAACATATTACTTAAAGCTTTTTCCTCGGACACTCCTCAGAGTATAAAACGTGAGAATAAGGATCCGAAAGAATTATAATTCAAATATATTTTATTGTTCATCACAGTAAAATACCTTTTTAAAACACATAATGTTTTTGTATGGTCTGCGACGCAGGCAATGTTTTAACAAACCAAAGGAAAAGCTTCAAAACTAGAAGAAAGAAAATAACTAAATCCAAGTTCAAGCTTCGAAACTAGACACAAGAAAATATCTTAACCAAGACAACAATGCTGCGGTAGCCCTCCTCCTCATCACTGCCGGTGTCACATGCGTTTCGGTAACCTGATGCATTTAGGTCCTGAAGCAATTAAACAATAGGGTACCAAAACGAATGGTGGAAGTTAGCATACAAGACGGTCCAGGTACACAAATGTTCTGGTTCATATTGTTCAGAATGGAAAAAACACTCGAACTATTTTTAACAAGGGGTTAAGAAGCGGTGCTGTGATTTCCCTTGCTAAGAGTAATGGCGAATCCAAATGTTTTCGTGATTGACAAGCGTGAAATTTCAAACACGAAAAGCATTATGGTCAATTTGTTACTCATGTCATAACAACGCACTTGCACTTTGATGAAATCACATGATTTGAAACATATTGCATTTCACAATTGTACAATTTTGCACAGGCACTTTTGCATAGGGTACCAAAACGCATATTACAGCGGCAACCCCCTACTTTGCTACGCCCCTAAGTATATAGGTAAAGTTAAACTAACTACGTTGGAAAGGATGAGCCAAAACTACAATGTATTTAGCTAATTATTATAGATTGTTGATCCAACGATAAATTCCTGTTAGTCACACAATAATGAATTTATATTATAAGTTTAGGACGTTACCTGGTCCTTTTTTGGTACCATTAAAATGATTCAAGCTAATATCCCTGAATGAATTTCTATGTCATTATTAAAAGTAAGATTTTTAAAGAAACTAGATCGATAAATACAACCCAAAACCTTCAGTCAATAGATGTGTCTTAACAGAAAACATATTACAAAAAATAAAGAAATTTTTTTTAAAAGTCAATATCTTGTTGGAACACCATCATTAATTATCTTATATAGAGGCTTTCTTTCTTGATTTTTGCCAAATTCCTCCATGTTCTTCTTTCTGTCCAGTTCAGTTCGTCTGAAAAACCTCTCTCGAGATGTTTCGATATTATCTTTGATACCATTTAAATGACGAATTCGGTAATGTTCGTATTCACTTATTTCTCTGTTTTGCCTCTCCTCAAGTTGATTGGCATGGTGTCTTAAAACTCCCATACGATCCTGATGCCCTTCGACGGTCAAAACATTTTGTCTCTCCCAATGGAAATCCGAAAACCGCTCCATTAGTCGGTCCTGCTCTTTCTTTGACGGGTAATTTTTCGCGTAATCAAGTTCTACAAGTGACTGTTTCAAAGGACTTGGATTTAAGTCTCTTTTAAAGTCTTTTATTTTCACGTTGTGCTCCATTTGATTCATATTGGCAGCGATTTTAATGTAGCCACCTTCCTGATTTTTGATGATATTAGGCCATGTTTAGTTATCCATGGCAACCTAGAAAGCTATTTCAAAACGAGGGGCTTGCTGTTAGGAAAGAGGCTCAAAATTTGTTAACAATACTTGGAAACTTTGTAAACAGTACTTGGAAGTTAGAAAGAGTAAATGTTTATTTGCGAAACGTTTTTTAGGATTTTAGTACCGATACAAGATATATTTAAATATATTTTATTGCTCATCACAGTACCATTTAGCGAATGTCAGTTTTTGTTCATAAAATAATAAGGGGAGAAAATGCCATGACCTAAAATTTAAAAGAAGATAAAATCAACAAGTATTTGTGATGTACAGTAATATGAGACCTTTAATTTTTTTGCATGATCGGCGACGCAAGGAAACGCTTTAAAACTAGACAAAAGAAAATAACCTAATCCAAGCACAAGATTCCTAACTAGCCACAAGTAATAACTTTATCACTTGAGGTAACTCCAAAAGCAATTGCCTGAGGGGTAAAAGCGAATATAAAGAACGGTAGCGGTCATTAATTCAAATAAATCTGTACATTTCCAGTTGCTGGGTGGGTCACGAAAGAAAGACCCCTAACACGTGGCTGCTTAAACTGATCTCAGTGGGCTGCTTAGCATATTCATAAATTTCATTTGAATTGATCCAACATAGAACAAGATGGCATCTGCATCTTTGCGTTATCCTGACTTAATTGGTATCAAAAGAGATGGTGGAAACCTCAGTCCAGACCAAATTGCACATTTCATCCGCGGAATCGTTGAAGGTAATGTTCATGGCTCTCAACTTGGTGCAATGCTCATGGCAATCTATTTGAAAGGAATGAACCACGACGAAACGATCGGCCTAACTCATTCAATGCTAAATTCCGGGGAGATATTTTCATGGCCTGATGAATGGAAGCATTTAGTTGTGGATAAACATTCAACTGGAGGGGTTGGTGATAAAGTTAGTCTTCCACTAGCCCCTGCACTGGCTGCCTGTGGCCTGAAGGTAAGTACTAAAATACATTTTGATCTTTATATGCAATAACCTCCAGCTTGTTGCATTATTTGGTAGACGATCTCGATCACACACCCCTGATCACACCTACTGTTTTCCAGGTGATCACGTCACGTCCGCTGCAGGAAAGCAGTTAATACTCTTAGGTTTTATTCTTGCCAGTCTAATAGAGTTTTATGGTGTGCAAAAGTATTTGGAAATATGCTGAAAGGCACGAGACGTTTGTTTTTATAGGTATAGAAGGTAAAAACTAAGGAACCAATGTGTGAATAAAATCGTAAAATCCAAAATGGAAAAATGAGAAAAAAGGAGATAACGAGTAGTCACTACCACCTGGTTATAGCCTCAAACCCAGATAGGGGGTGGTTCTGTGTGCCCCTTGTGTGTTTAGGCAATTAGCTTGAAAATGGGCAGAAAATGATAAAAAAAGCAACTCATCAGCAAGAAACCCACGGGGGACATTTCGGGGCTTTAATTAGGTATGTCCGTTTCTCGTGGCCGCCCCTCGTAATCCTGCGTCCAGGATCACGGTTGCAAAATGAATATATAAGCAATAAGAGTGAAAATTTAATAATCAGTGGATGCCGTACCTTAGATGTAACTGTGCCTCTAGTGTAATATTTACATATTGTTAAAGTTAAAGGCGCATGATGCTTCGAGAAGCGGCTTTGTGTTAATGGCCTAATTTAGAGTGTACCAATCGATCTTTGAGGTTAGGCCTTCTGGTGAGGGCTAGAACCGGTCTGGTGTCATTCCATATTTGTTTAAGATAAGCATCGGCTGAGATCAAGTGCCAATGTTTAGTAAGGACGGAACCTATATTTATAGTTTTTATGTCGAATGGGACAACGAAAGGTAGGACTTGTGGTTTTGGTGGAGGGGGTTCGAAGTTGAGGTACTGAAGGGTGGTTTCATTGTTGGTGGGGTTTCCTGGGAAGAGGAGCTCGTTTTGGGTGATATATGTCAGTTTACTAAATTCGGTGGTGATATCCTGAGATTCATAACCTCTTATGATTAGATTTTTTCGAAGTGTTTTGAGGTGTTTGTGGAGTTCATTGTTGTTTGTGATCAAACGTCTGAAGCGAAGTGCTTGGCTGTAAATAACACTTTTTTTACACAAAGGTGGGTGGAAAGATTTAGCATGTAAAAGGGTACATATATCAGTGGGTTTCACGAATAGGGTGCTTTCCAGGAGACCACTGTTATTATTAAGGTAAATTGTGGTGTCAAGGAAATTTATTTTTGCTCTAGATTGTTGTGCTTCAAATTTAATTGTGTTGTGCACATTATTGGTATGAGCAAGGAATTCAGTGAGGGAAGCTTCATCATATTGCCATATCATGAATATATCATCGATAAATCGTTTCCAGAGTAGAGGTTTCTCCCCCTCGGGGGCTGTGGAGAGGATATTTTGTTCAATAACAGACATAAAGATGTTTGCAAAGTTTGGGGCAAAAGGGGTACCCATGGCAGTGCCATGTGTCTGTAGATATGGCTAACCATTGAAGGAGAAATAATTTCCTTTTAATATAAGCTCAAACATTTGTTGTAGATGTGTGGCTGGTAGAGGTAGTCCAGTGGCATAAAAATCAATTAACGCCACTATGCAGTGTAGAATACCCTCATCCTGTGGTATATTAGTAAAGAGGGATTTAACATCCAGGGTACACAGGATGATACCTGGTGAAAAATTATGTCTCTCTCTAAATATAATTTGGAGAAAATGATTGGTATCCATGACGTATGAGGGTATAGTTTTAACAATTGGTTTTAAGAAATGGTCCAGAAATTTGGATAGTTTCTCAGTGGGTGGGTCGCACCCTGAGATTATTGGTCTACCTGGTATGAAGTTGTTAATCTTTGCTTTGTGTATTTTTGGTTAAAGGTAGAATTTTGGGATGCGGGGGTGGGGGCTTGGTTCAAGGAAATTATAGCATTGCTGTGTGAGAAGATTCCGACCTAGTAGGTGTGTTAAGAATGTTGTGATCTGGGTGGATAGCAGCTGTGTTCCATCAAATTCTAGTTTACTGTAGTGGAGGGGGTTGGACATCTGATTGTTAGCTTCCTTAAGGTAAGCTTCTATAGACCATAAGACAATGGCTCCTCCTTTGTCTGCAGGTTTGATGGTTATGTCCTTGCGGGGGCATAAGGTTTTAATGCTCTCAGTTTCTATTGGGGTGAGGTTATGGGGTATGGGGTTAGCAGCTGACCTTATGATCTTGTTGATGTCGACAGAGATTTTATCAAAATATTGTTGTAATTAGGGACAGACATCATCAGGGGGGGCCAAAATGATTTCTTTCTAAAGGGTTCAGGTTCCGTCCTGGGGGGATGGGAGTGGAAAAAATATTGCAGTCGCATTCGACATATGAAGTCATTGAGTCCTTGTAAGATGAGATCATTGTCAACCGGACTGGGGGCAGGGACAAACAATAGCCCCCTGTTCAACGAGATATCTCACTTGTTGAAATGTGAGCTGAGGATAGATTGACAATGTTATTGATTGGTTTAGTGGCCAGGATGACCTTTTTGAGCAGCTTTTTATGTGCATTTTTAGTTAGTTTATTGGTATGTTTTCTTTGCTTGATGCCAATGGTTTTCCTGAGTATGGTGCGTTTGGAAGCTGTGCTAGGAATGGCCGGGTACATATTGCAATCTAGATAGCAGAATAATGAGTATGAATAAAGCCCTATACTGGGGGAAACACAACAGTGAGTCTTACGCAAAAATGCAAGTATATTGGGTGTGGTCATGGGTGTGGTCATTGGTGTGGCTTTTAGAAGTAACCCACAGCACAGCACCTCACCTACCTTTTTAGGACAGCACCCCTGATCTCAAAGTATCCTTACCCATTTAGGCAAGCCCATACCCATATTTGGTTCCTACAGGGATTTTTGAAAAATTGACCAAAAACGTTTCAATGTTTTGTTAAAAATTGAGTTTGTTAATTTCAGGCCTTCAGCTGTTCAAAATTGATTTTATTCAATTGATATGTATAGAGTCATTGATAAAATGTATAACTTTGCATGATCTAAATTTCACATTTACCAAAAAGTTGCAGCATCACTTTGGCTCCTGACCCTATAATCCACCTTTAACTTCAAAACCTGACTCCTCAACTATTTTTCTTTAAAATCTGGGTTTTTATTTTTTTGGGGGGGGGGAAAGACTGTATGCAAAACTTTTTAAACTTACAACTTAGTCAGGGCTATTGCTATGGGGGCATGTTGTCAGTGTTACATCCCTTTTGAAAAGTTCACAGGGCCTCTAATCCATTCCCCCACCTTTTTGCAAAACATAAGACCCTTTTTGCAAAATCTTTTGCTATGGGTCTTCAATTTGCCCTTGTGCCCCTGAAGTTCTGTTTCAAGAACAAGGAGTTTTTTCTTCTGGGGGTGCTTCAAAGTTTCAAACTAGTCAACAAGTAAAGGATTGCTCCCTTTCTCTGTCTGAAAATGGTATCTGGACACCTAACTTGAGCATTATTCTTAGCAAATGCCAAACTGTAAACTAACTGCATAATATCTATTTGTGTTGTAATATCTAATACTTGAAAATTGATGTTTGTTGAATGCATCTACTATCTATCTAGCAAAGTAAGAAGATAAAAAGTTTATTAGAAAGCTATTCAGTGCAAACAATTAATGATCCCCTATGGGGCTAAACCTGCCAGAGTCCAAGAAATTGATGCAAAATCCAATGCTAATTTTGCATTACCATCTCAACATGATAACTCACAGAGACCTCTACCAAAACATTTTCTAGCATTATAGCTATGGTCCTTTGATAGATTTCCTGTTGTTTATTGACCTCTACTCCACTTCACTTCTAACCTCAATCAGGGCCTAAAATCAGAGCCACATTTTCTTCTAAAAATTGGGCGTGGTACTTTGCTGGGATTGATATAATAGGCGTGGCAAATATAGAAACTGCCAACATAGTGCAAAAACTATGTCTTACACGCCATGACACGTCCCCCCCCAGTTCTCGGCAGGATCAATTTTGAATTTCGTCCAAATCCGATGAGAAATGTTGGGGGAGGGGTAATATTTTGGCAACGTAATTTTTTGATGTCAACCTTTGATTTTCAAATTGCCTTTAAATAGCTAACAGTTAGTTATGGACATTCCTTTCCGGTAAAATTGGCTTTCCTTGTTTGTAGAAGGACATTTTCTAGTGCTAAAAGGGCGTAGCCTAAATTTTTTTTTCTGTCCCCCCCCCCCCCAGAGCGTAGTGGCTGGCGCCGCCATTAGGTTCATAAGCTCAAACTTTCAAAACCATTCCTAACCTATTATTGCAAAAAGGTTGGGAAGGACTATAGTCCCTGTTATGTAACATTCCCAATTAAATGTTCCTCCCAGAGACCACCGAAAGGGTTATTACTGTTCAGCTATTGTAAACTTGCGAGGAATCTTTCCAACGCTTCTCCCATGTACTGAAGCTTCGAGTTCTTAAGTTTTTTAATGCTTTTTTATTAACCATTGCTCATTTCTCATAGCAATTTTCTCATGAAAAATGATGAGTGCAATATATTAGGCTGGGGCTGGAAATTCACTTCGCATTGAAGAAAAATGTTTCTAATTCTATCTTAGGCGTTACGATTGCTATTTTATGCTGCACTTTTAAGAAAATGGAAATCTACAAATCCACACATTGTACATCTACAGTTCCACAATTTTAATTCACAACTCCACAAACGGAGTCAGATCCACGCTTATTTTAGGACCTGACCTCTATTGACCGGTTCATCAGATTGTGGTCGATATTGAATAAATTGAGGTCATTCTGACGTAAAACGGAAAACCCACTATGGAAAACGATCTGCCGATCTAATCAGATCATGTGAATTCGCAGATCATGTCAGTTCGCAGATAATTTTGGATTGAAATGCTGATTGGCATTTATCTGAATTCCGCTATACTGTCTCAACCAAAACGAACCTAATGGAATCGTGTTCCTGTTTGTTGAGGCTATGCTAAAGATTTTAACTAATTGTGTTCCAGGAAGAAGTTACTAATTGTAAGAAATCTCTGCTAATTAAGAATCTGTTTGTGTCTAATTTCGAAGCATATAATAACAAAACCTACATCCAGTGGTGTAGTGCTATCAAAATAACAAGGGGGGCTCTTGCCCAAAATGTTGCGAAAAACAATAGCAAAAGTAGTGATCTGCCAATTTTCGGCATCAACAAGGGGGGCTTAGCCCCCCTGAGCCCCCCTTGCTCTACACCCCTGCCTACATCCACAGTAAGAGCATACAGTAAGGGGCTTTCTGCTAAAGCAATCAGTTTCATAACAATCTAAATAAATTCAGATGATACTTATGGTGCTGTTTTAGAGTGGGCCATCGCTGACCCTTGCCCAATTCAGAGCTAGGCTCTGTAAAATATTTTTTTGGTCTTCTAGGTTCCAATGATATCTGGTCGATCATTAGGGTTCACTGGAGGCACTCTTGACAAGCTTGAATCCATACCAGGATTTAGGACAAGTTTAACAAAGGATGAGATCATAAATATTGTTAAAGAGGTAGGATGCTGTATAGTTGGACAGACAGAGTCAATTGTTCCTGCAGACAAAATTCTTTACAGCATACGAGACATAACGGGGACAGTTGCCTGCATCCCATTGGTTGCCAGCTCGATTATTTCCAAGAAGGCAGCTGGTGAGTTTCTTGTCACATCTTCTTTATTGGCATTGCCCAAACAAATCTTTTTTAAGCCACTTCTTCTGGTGGGTCAAACTATTGTTATCCCAGTAATAGGAAAAAATATTTTATAGTCTTAAAAAAGCAGGGGCATCAAAACCAGGAGCCTCAGGGGTATATGTCCCAAATTTTGGGTAAATGCCTATTTTATATCCCAATTATAAGTTTTTAGAAAGGTTATCATATGTCATAAATGGGCATATCCACTACACACAGGCGTGGTTGTACAACTCTAAAAAAAAGTAAGATGTTAGTCTATTTTACATTGTTAAGAAAAGTTGCCCCTAAATTTATTTAGATTGTAAAATAATAAGGAAGTCCTTTTTTTAAAGACATAGTGCCCCTACTTACCTGTGCTCCGCAAACCTGAAATTCTTTATGTTAACAAATATATAAACAAAATGAGAAATTTTTTAAGCATAGACAATTCTCAGGGCTTGAATCGCAATTTCTACCGTCCCCAGAATAGTATTTTATAAAAGCCCTTACCACAGTCACATAAATGCCAGGATGTGGGGGTGTCATACACTTCTAATGCTCGAAATTCTTTGAATTAGGCAGAAAATTTAGAGTAACAAACAGAATGTATGGTGTATTGTAAGTAGAAAAATAAACAAAAATCTATACAATATGATAGGTATGGTTAGATTTGGGGGTTCCAAAGGCGAGTTGGGCGTGGAAAAAATGGGGTCCACACACTTTGGAACGCCAGAAAACGCCCTTTTTCAAAGAGGTTATTTGCCATTGGGGGGAGTTAGCCTCCTCTTGCCTCCCCGTTCATTACGCTACTGCTACTCAGTAGGGTTAATTACAATCTTGCACAAGTTCAACATTCTAACAAACGGATTGTCTGTATTGATTTCAACCAGCAACGATGTTGCTTTTAGGGAATGGCCAGCAAAGGTGACTTATTTGTGGGACAATTTTGATTTGTTTTTCGTTTCTCATGGAATCAAGCAGTTAATTTCAGCATAGTAATTTCAGTCAAAAGATGTACAAATTTTAGTATTGAGGTAAACATTGAAAAATGGTCAGATTTGCCCATAAAGGGGTGAACGTATCGAATTCATCCGATCTCCAAATTTAAACAATTTAAAAGCATAATTTTATGAAATAGCTCGTCCTAAATAGGCGCGCAGGTCCATTGAGAGGGTTTTGTAGATGAGGGGCATCTGTCTCTGGGCCCTTTGGTATTAAACTGTCTCTATTCACAGGCACCGCGAAGCGTTGACTAAAGTAGGGGGTCTAAAAAGTGGGGGGTTTAAAAAATTGGGGGTCTAAAAAGGGTAGGGGGATAAAACCGTATAAAAAGAGGCTTCACTGGTAGTTTATTATTGAATATTTGGCATTTTTTTGCAAAAAGCCCCCCGCTCCTGCTCCTGCTCCGCGGTGCCTGATTATTCAAAGTATGGCTAGTGAAAACATTACAACTACAAATCATATTTGTGCTGAGAAAGTTTAACGATATCTTACAAATATAACTTAAAAGTTAATTTAAAGTAAATAAAGGAAATTTATGCGATTTCAATCAAGCATAAGCGCATTTCGAGTTTATTGCTTCGGAAACTGTTAGAACAGAGCCCGAGCATCGGGTCTAACTCTGGGCCCAGCGAGAGGAGATGAGAAAGGCGGGGTCACCTCTCGGCGGCCCTGTAAGCGACAAGTGAACATGCCAATGTATGTTTTTGAAAGGAAAACAGGCTCTAGTTCTGATTCACCTCTTTAAATATGAAAAGCTGTTGAGCTCAAAGACCAACGCTCCCTTTTCTTTAGAATACCAACAAATAGACTTGGTATATTCCGGATCATTTTGTATAAGGTCTTGATGTAGTTGATAGACGGGGAATTTTGTAGAAAAAACTAGCAAACTGCCTAACCTCAAATTTTATTTCACATTCTTACGAAATCGACCATGGAGATTCCAAATCCAAGACAGGGCCAAAAGAAATTATCACCGGAAGTTACTGTTTTGATGACGTCATCAAAAAATGATAAAAAAATCTTTAAAAATCAGCCAAGGACTCGACCTCAACTTTTCTTGCATTTTTGCACTAAATTAACTTAGCAGATTTCAAATCTGAGATGAAATGAAAAATATCTTTAGCGGATGTCATATTTTTTGATGACGCCATCAACTTGGAGAAAGTTCACTTTGAACCTTTTTAATTGTTTTATCGCAACTATCATTGTCAAATATGTTCCATATTCAAATAGCACACATTCAGTGCTTTTTGAAAGATGTATTGAATTACTATTATACTTACTTTTAAACGTTCTTTCACGACGTCATTATCATTTTATGACGTCATCTTTCTTTAAAGGTAATTGAATAACACGTGAAAGAATGCCTAAAAATCTTTAGCTAGTTAAAAAAGTCATTCAAAATTAAAATTTCGTTGTATAAAAATGATATGGAATCCATTCATCCTTCATCACTGTCTCATTTGCTGGAACTCCCAAAGAAATTGTAGTTCCACTCATCATCGTCTGCTTCAAGCTGATCACCGTTATTTCCCACGCCCTGGTCCTCATTGGTTACGAAATTTCTTTCGATTTCATCACTAGAGCGCTGCAGATCATGCAGTTTTTAGGCGGAGGGTGTGCGGGGCCCTGTAAAAGATGAAAATAATTTGTGTGCAAAAGATTTTGGGAAATAGTTGGCTGACTCCAGTATTTTCTGCAGACATTCACAGCTTTTTTAACGTTGACTATCGAATATTTTTCTCATTAAGCCGTTAAGAAACGTTTTTCTCTGTATATTCTCTCAGTGCCATTTTTTTATTTATTCATCAAATGTATGTTCAAAATTAGAATATATAAAGAAATTTTGTTCTTTTGAGCCACACTAATACAACTTGTAGGCCAAATCATTCTTTCGATCTTATGTCTAACCAAAGCTTAAAGGCAATTTCTCTTACTTTTGGTAATGTAACCAATAGTAAATCCTTGTGTCGACCAGTATGGATCTAGTGGTAGAGCTTCTGATTACCTGTTTTTCATTGCCTTGCGAATTCTTACTCTTATCTGCACAAGTGTTTCGTCACATTTCCCTTTGTATGATTATTTTTGCACAAATTTGATCGCTTTTGCCAGAAGGTCTTTGCAGATTTCCTGTCGCATCGTAACTCCCTCGAGCAATTCTTTCTTTCCAGAACACTCCTAAAGCTTTTTAAAATGTTAGCTTTTCTTACAAGAAACATTACTGGTGTTGTTTCGCAGCCAATAACTGCATGATTAGCCGGTAGATTTTTGGAACTATCTAAACCCAGGTAAGATACGACTTTCCAAAATTAACGTACTTCTCGTTGTCAATCTTTAAGGAATATTTCCTTGAAGGTTTTTCACACAATAAGCAGAAAACTACATTAGTGTCCTTTCAACAACTAATAAATTTTTATCGATGAGGCAAGTATGGAATATCAAGTGGATGCCAGCCTCTTCATAGCTGCAATTAAGCAAGTATGTTGTGGAATCTTGAAGGTTTGTTGTAAAGCTGGTAAAGCCTTTGGATTATCTGGATCTTTGTAATCTAGAAGACTGCCAAGCATCACTCACTAACAGCAACAAAAAACCTGAAATGGAAAAGAAGATAGTTTTGGTGCGGGTATAGCTGGTAAAGCCTTTGGATTATCTGGATCTTTGTAATGTAGAAGAATGCCAAGCATCACTCACTAACAGCAACAAAAAACTTGAAATGGAATACAAGATAGGTTTGGTGCGAGTGTAGCTGGTAAAGCCTTTGGATTATCTGGATCTTTGTAATGTAGAAGAATGCCAAGCATCACTAACAGCAATAAAAAACTTGAAATGGAATACAAGATAGGTTTGGTGCGGGTATAGCTGGTAAAGCCTTTGGATTATCTGGATCTTTGTAATGTAGAAGACTGCCAAGCATCACTCACTAACAGCAACAAAAAACTTGAATTGGAATATAAGATAGGTTTGGTGCGGGTATAGCTGGTAAAGCCTTTGGATTATCTGGATCTTTGTAATGTAGAAGACTGCCAAGCATCACTCAAACAGCAACAAAAAACTTGAATTGGAATATAAGATAGGTTTGGTGCGGGTATAGCTGGTAAAGCCTTTGGATTATCTGGATCTTTGTAATGTAGAAGAATGCCAAGCATCACTAACAGCAATAAAAAACTTGAAATGGAATACAAGATAGGTTTGGTGCGGGTATAGCTGGTAAAGCCTTTGGATTATCTGGATCTTTGTAATGTAGAAGAATGCCAAGCATCACTAACAGCAATAAAAAACTTGAAATGGAATACAAGATAGGTTTGGTGCGGGTATAGCTGGTAAAGCCTTTGGATTATCTGGATCTTTGTAATGTAGAAGACTGCCAAGCATCACTCACTAACAGCAACAAAAAACTTGAATTGGAATATAAGATAGGTTTGGTGCGGGTATAGCTGGTAAAGCCTTTGGATTATCTGGATCTTTGTAATGTAGAAGACTGCCAAGCATCACTCACTAACAGCAACAAAAAACTTGAAATGGAATACAAGATAGGTTTGGTGCGGGTATAGCTGGTAAAGCCTTTGGATTATCTGGATCTTTGTAATGTAGAAGACTGCCAAGCATCACTCACTAACAGCAACAAAAAACTTGAAATGGAATACAAGATAGGTTTGGTGCGGGTATAGCTGGTAAAGCCTTTGGATTATCTGGATCTTTGTAATGTAGAAGAATGCCAAGCATCACTAACAGCAACAAGAAACTTGAAATGGAATACAAGATAGGTTTGGTGCGGGTATAGCTTTACAATAAACCTTCAAGATAATCAAAGATTCTACGACATACTTGCTTAATTGCAGCTATGAAGAGGCTGGCATCCACTTGATATTCCATACTTGCCTCATCGATAAAAATTTACTAGTTGTTGAAAGGACACTAATTTAGTTTTCTGCTTATTGTGTGAAAAACCTTCAAGGAAATATTCCTTAAAGATTGACAACGAGAAGTACGTTAATTTTGGAAAGTCGTATCTTACCTGGGTTTAGATAGTTCCAAAAAGCTACCGGCTAATCATGCAGTTATTGGCTGCGAAACAACACCAGTAATGTTTCTTGTAAGGAAAGCTAACATTTTAAAAAGCTTTAGGAGTGTTCTGGAAAGGAAGAATTGCTCGAGGGAGTTACGATGCGACAGGAAATCTGCAAAGACCTTCTCGCGAAAGCCATCAAATTTTTGCAAAAATAATCATACAAAGGGAAATGTGACGAAACACTTGTGCAGATAAGAGTAAGAATTCGCAAGGCAATGAAAAACAGGTAATCAGAAGCTCTACCACTAGATCCATACTGGTCGACACAAGCATCTACTATTGGTTACATTTCCAAAAGTAAGAGAAATTGCCTCTAAGCTTTGTTAGACATACGATCGAAAGAATGATCTGGCCTACAGGTGGTATTAGTGTGGTTTAAAAGAACAAACTTTCTTTATATATTCTAATTTTTAACATACATTTCATAAATAAATAAAAAAGTGACACTGAGAGGATATACAGAGAAAAACGTTTCTTAACGGCTTAATGAGAAAAATATTCGATCGTCAACGTTAAAAAAGCTGTGAATGTCTGCAGAGAATACTGGAGTCAGCCAACTATTTCCCAAAATCTTTTGCACACAAATTATTTTCATCTTTTACAAGGCCCCGCACACCCTCCGCTTAAAAACTGCAAGATCTGCAGCGCTCTAGTGATGAAATCGAAGAAAATTTCGTAACCAATGAGGACCAGGGCGTGAGAAATAACGGTGATCAGCTTGAAGCAGATGATGATGAATGGAACTACAATTTCTTTGGAAGTTCCAGCAAAGGAGACAGTGATGAAGGATGAATAGATTCCATATCATTTTTATACAACGAAATTTTAATTTTGAATGACTTTTTAACTAGCTAAAGATTTTAAGGCATACTTTCACGTGTTATTACTTTCACCTTTAAAGGAAGATGACGTCATAAAATGATAATGACGTCGTGAAAGAACTTTAAAAGTAAGTATAATAGTAATTCAATACATCTTTCAAAAAGCACTGAATGTGTGCTATTCGAATATGGAACATATTTGACAATGATAGTTGTGATAAAACAATTAAAAAGGTTCAAAGTGAATTTTCTCCAAGTTGATGGCGTCATCACAAAATTTGACATCCGCTAAAGATATTGTTCATTTCATCTCAGATTTGAAATCTGCTTAGTTAATTTAGTGCAAAAATGCAAGAAAAGTTGAGGTCGAGTCCATGGCTGATTTTTAATGATTTTTTTTATCATTTTTTGATGACGTCATCAAAACAGTAACTTCCGGTGATAATTTCTTTTGGCCCTTCTTGGATTTGGAATCTCCACGGTCGATTTCGTAAGAATGTGAAATAAAATTCGAGGTTAGGCAGTTTGCTAGTTTTTTCTACAAAAATTTCCTGTCTAATCATCCTACAAGTTTCGTAATCTTGTTTCGTTTTTTGGAACAGAAAAACCAAAAGCGCTGGTTCTTGATGTCAAATGTGGCAACGGTTGTTTCAATAAAACAAAGGAAGTTGCTGACGCTCTTGCTAAAGCGATGGTGTTGGCCAGCAACGGTCTTGGTATACAGACAACAGCCTTTATCACTGAGATGGATAATCCGATAGGCCGTGCAATCGGGAATTCAGTGGAAGTTGCCGAATCATTAGAGTGCCTTCACGGAAAGGGACCCAAGGACCTGAAAGAGCTGATTTGCATGCAAGGTAGGAAAATAAATGCATTCTCACAGATTATCGTGATATTTTCATTGTAACAACTGTAGGAATTAATTTAGGAATGTAGGAACTGGTATCACTTGATGCAAGGTCTAATTTTGGATAATATGTTATAAGAATATACTCTAATTTTTTATAAGAAACTGGCTGTAACAAAAGGAGTACTGGACATTCAGAAAAAACTAACAAACTTAAGTGCTCGAAGCAACAGAATTAAGAAACTATTAAATCGTGATAAAACTGAGAACAACGAAATTTTGTAAAATCCAAGAACATGATTGGCCTAGAATTTAAGATACTCTGTAAATCACTCGTGTTTTTGCAATTTTTTTAGCTTTTGTGTTGCTCACAAAATAGTTTGTAAATACAAAAAACATTTACTCTGTGGTTTACATACTTATCAAAACATCCTGTACTTGTCAAAACATCCCTCGCAAGATGAATTTTACTTTTCAATCTAGATTAGAACAGGTGTACCACAGGGCTCATTCCTTTATCCTATTTTATTCAGAATCGATGTCAATAACTTTCAAAATTGCGAAAACCTAGTGAGACAAATTTCTGATAGACTAAGCTGAAGTTAGGCAAATATGGAAGTTGAAAATTCATCCGGTTTGAAAATGCGGCTAGAAACTAGCAAAAAGACCCTCATTATGTACGAAGAATGAGTACATGAAGGGGGGATTTTGCTCGGCTCGATGGGCATCCATATATATATATATATATATATATATATGTAGAATTGTTGCCAATTGTGTAACAATGCATCGGCATTTTGATGAGTTCAACAATGGACACATAGAAGCCGAATTCAAAGGCGTGAGACAATCGAAACAATGCAGGCATAGAATGCCAGAATCAAAGGATTTTCCCAATTTTCCCAAACGAACAATCGAGAATCGTGAGTTTCCCGATTAAGTGGGCAATTGAGGTTCGCTAATCGACACTTAGGTCGATAATCGTGCTATTAAATTGGGTTCGGCTGCTAGCGTGAGATCCCCTTTGTGGTCATCCTCTTCGATTCGACCAATCGCCTTTAGCTTTGCTCGTGACGTTGTGCAGTTATAATTGGTTCTGCACGTGCATGTTGAGCGGTGGCCAGAATAGATCAGAACCTTCTCGTAATCGAGAATGGTGCTTTCATCTTGTCAAGCGTCAACGTAATTAGACGTATAATTTGCAATTTGCTATGTAGGATACAAGAGAAAATGCGGGAATATGCGATTTCACGAGTTTCTTCAAGAAATAACTTGCATGCATGAGACATGGAAAGGCACATGGGACATTTTTAAAGAGTCTGAGGCAAGGGCGGGAAATTCGAATATATTGCAAGTGTTAGAAATCTGTTGAGTTTTTCGCATGTTTTGCAAAGTTGGTGAAAGTTATTCGAAGGTTTCCAGGCTATGCAAAATTGTCGCAAAATACTTGCAGGGAGTTTTCCTCTTTCTCTGGAGTTGATCCAAAATTCATTCGAAATTCTTCAGACCCCGTTTGATAAGGTTGTTTGGTGTAGGAAAAACATAGAAACAATGGAAATTTGTCAAACGTCTGTCAGACCAACAGTTACGAGAATGATCAATTAATAATATAGGGATCTGTGACTACCTTTCTTAATCAAATAGTTGAATTGCCGAGTTGAAGAAATCTTTGCACTCGCAACTAGGAACTTTACGAAATTTAGACTTTAGCTGCTCACAATTACGTACGAAAGATTCCACTTCGTAATCAAGTAATTGCGCTGCAGTGAGATCATTATGCTGGAACCGTTTTGTCAGCGCGGGTCGTTAGGGATCGTTAGGCACGCATCGATTTCTCCTTCTGCAAAGGTTGACAGTGGAATCCAAAGATCTGGAAACTTGCTGCGTCATAGCCGTCGCCGCCGTTTATAAAGAAACTGTAACGATGCGAAACGCATTTTGAGAAGCAACCGAATAAGAATAATTATTCGTGTTATGTTATCAAGCGAAAAATGTCCTTCGTCATATCAAAAAACAAAATCCCAGTTAGGTTTCACTCACAGAGCCCCAATAAATCAGTTCTGTAATTTTGCTGAGTCATAGCTCGTGCCACCGTTATTTAGGTATTTTAAGTCTGTGAATCGCATTCTTATAAAGCATAAAGGTTCTTAGTTGTCTGGGAAACAGACTGGAAGCGCATCTAGAGATGTTCAGACTTACAATACTTTTGGAATCTTCGTTGTCGTCATCATTGTCATCGTCGTCATCATAATCATCATCAATCATCATCATCATCAATCATCATCATCATCAATCATCATCAATCATCATCATCAGTTTTGTCCACATCG
Source organism: Rhopilema esculentum (assembly GCF_013076305.1). The sequence continues at coordinate 2,839,669 of NW_027018659.1, forward strand.
CCAATTCATAATATGGAAGTACCATTCCTCCACATTCTTCGTACATTGCAAAAGCCGTGCTATTTTTTTACCAAACAGTTTGAGTAAATAAGTGTCATTATTTGTTGTAACCGAAATTTGATGAGTTTTGTCTGACAATCATTTTTTAAGCAAAATAGAAATTCAATATCCTATGAATGCAAATATCTGGCCAATTCAGACGTTAATGCTTTCAATGTCAGTCTATTTATAACGAAGTTATTTAGAACTACAGGGCGGAATTTGCAAGGCTTGAAACGATAATCTGGTGCCTGCTTGGTAGGCTGTGAATCTTCGATCGACGAACTTTTCTGCTTGGATTACAACAGGGTACTTCAGGGTACTTCAAGCTCCCTTACAACAGGGTAGGGGGTTAGTGCACTTTGTAACAATGCTTAACTGAGACAGTAAGCATTATATTTGTCTTTAAAGTGTGTATTGGTCTTGAGACTCAAAATTTGAGTATAAAATCTTCATGTTTATATAGTTTCTTACTCACACAATGCACGACAACTTCAAGTTGAACAGTGAAGAGCAAATTTTTTGTACAACCCTACCCACGCAACTCATCTTTTGGCAATTCATTTTCTAATAGCATGTTACCTTTCTTTTTCTTTTCTTCCTGCATCGCTTTTTGACCAAACGACTTTCAATTTCTGCCTTAAAATGATGTCGCTATGGGTCGCAAGAAGGCCATTGTATCTTCTTCTCTACATATTCACAAATATTCATTTTACAAATAACTAGTTTTTGATAATGCTTGAATAAACGTAGACTTTCCCAATGTCTATTTTTGTTTAATTCGTAAGGCGTTCTTACTACTGCGAGGGAGTCAGGGTATGGCCCCAAAGTTTCCCAAATTGTTGAAAAAATACAACAGTCAATGGCCAAACTTGATTTTCGGAAAAAATACTTCAGAACAAAGCAACAAACACCGTTCTGTGTTTTTAAGACAGTTAAGTTGGTACAATCAACCTTTAAGACCCCCTCAAAGTACCCCTAGTTGTTGAATGAATTGAACAGTCATTGGCCAAGCCCCAGTCTTGTTTTAAATTCAAAAGTAATGTTCAAACTCAAGCATTTGTGTTGCTTTAAGACGATTATGTTGGGACAATTGTCCTTTAAGATGTCCCCAAAGTCACCCTGTAAATGTTAAATAGATGCACAGTCATCGGCAAATATCACTTCGTTTCTTTCCAAAATTGAGTTAGTTATGCTGGTCCTACATTTAAACTGATTTTTTAAGACGATTATCATTGAACAATTTCCTATAAGATGCCCCTTAAAGTTACCTTGTTGATTTTCAATAAATTAAAAAATCATGGGACAAACCCAATTTTCATTTTAAACTCAAAGGAATAATCCCATTCAAGCATTATTGCTTATGTTAGACATACATACTGCCAAGATCACACTTTGGACTTGATCCTTCATAAATTTCATCGACATGTTTTCCGGTTTGTTGAAATAGAGACAATTCTTTATTGTAAAATTAGCACATTTTTATAAATGTACAACACAACGCAAAATATTACACGATAAATAGAAAAGGATACCGCATTACAGTGCTCTGGGAGTCTTGGTCAACAAAAACTTAAACAAAACAAACCAAAAAAACCGTAATGCAAGTCAATTATAGTTGTCCTCAAAATCAGAAGTGTCTGAAATGTCAACTTCACAATCACCTAAACAAACCTAATATAACCTAAACAAGAACTAATTGAAATACTACATAGCTAGGTATTTACAAAATAATAGTGATTACAAAAGATACTACTCCCAAGATTAATTAGATAAACTGAATAAAGATATAAAAATCCCAAATGAAATAATTAATGAACCTAAAGGTGCAATTAGATAGCAAAAAAAATTATAAACAATCGAATATCATACAGGATAATCATACCGAATTATCATACCGAATTATCATACCGAATTATCATACCTGATTACCATGCCTAATTAACATACCGGATTATCATACGAAATTATCATACTGGATTATCATACGAAATTAACATACCAAATTATAATACTGGATTATCATACCGGGTCACCATACCAAATTATCATACCGGATTATAATACCGAATTATCATACCGGATTATCATACCAAATTATCATACCGGATTATCATACGAAATTAACATACCAAATTATAATACCGGATTATCATACCGGGTCACCATACCAAATTATCATACCGGATTATAATACCGAATTATCATACCGGATTATCATACCAAATTATCATACCGGACTATCATACGAAATTAACATACCAAATTATAATACCGGATTATCATACCGGGTCACCATACCAAATTATCATACCGGATTATAATAC